>JACXGI010000941.1:0-52476 GCA_016801175.1 Esox masquinongy
GGTACCTGGGGACCTGGTTCTGGACAGCCTCATCAGTGGCATCCCGGTTGGAAAGATTCTTCCTTATGGCTCCTGTAATACAGTAATCAGATATTGTACTTAAATGGTCTGACATGATTTTGAGAATTGCATGACATTCAAGACAAATGAAATGTTTCATGAAGCCAACATGCTAGCGCAACTATAGTCTTGTTTTTACCTGATTGTAGAGCCAGCTTTGCCCTCGGCTTGACATTCTTTTCAGTCAGACGTTTATCAGAAGCTAAAAAGCACAATGAAATGTCAACAGCTTAATAGGGAAATGAACAAAACTGCCATATACATGTAATTTCAGAAAGGCTGTACAGTATTGCATTTCAGTAAAGGGCACATGTTCAGACAAATGCAGTTTCATTAAGACAAGATGCTAGTGTAACTATAGTCTTGTTTTTACCTGATTGTAGAGCCAGCTGTGCCCTCAGCTCGACCTTCTCTTCAGTCAGCCACTTGATCTTCTCCAAATGTTACCATACCTGTTCAACTGTTGATAGGCGAAAAAGCACAAAACATCCGAAATTGAGGATAAATGAAGAAACAAAAAATAGTAAGCAACCAAACTTGTGGACACACGAAGAAACAAGGGTTACTGTAGGTATTTAATCTCATGCCAACGCTGTTTTATCCAAGCTCAGTTTCTATAACTTGGTTTCCCGCCAATGGTTTAGAACTTGCGTTCAGCTACCAGTAACTTGACTAAAAAATTTGAATGTTAATAGAATATTGCAAACAGTCATTGTTTAATACAAAACAGTCATTACGTTCTTACTCAGTAACCTAACAACACTTAACGCTAGTTATTTATAATATTGCAGAACAGAACTCACCATAGATGTAGGTGACTCTGCAATTTTCGGTCTGATGTCCAAAAAATCCTTGATCTTCGTTTGTTTCGGGAGTTCATCAAATTGTAGTAAAACAATGTGATTATCCACATGTTGTATTGTCCAATTCAGAGCATATAGCTTATACACTTTGAACAAGAGTTGACGAGAGAACCAAGTCGCTAAAATGAATGTTCCTTCTAGTTTGCACGGTACAACAGCGTGGGATCCAAATGGCGACTGTCTTACCCATGGTCTTGCCTTACACATGTGCAATTCGCTACTATAGCGCCATCTACGGACATGGCGGTGTTTAAACACAGTAAAGAACTGTCCCCCATGAATTATTAAAGTCGAGGCTATAGACTAGTTGAGCTGGTACCATGTAGTGAAAAATGGCCATTAGTTCGTGAAAATATTATGGTAAGCAATGGCGAGATGTGTTTACTGTATATGTCTACACAAAGGTCCTTTACACAAGCAATAGTGCAATAGTCAAAGTCTATTTTATTTATAAACTACCAATGTTGACCAAAATTCTGTACACTAAGATTTTACAATATTGAAATAAATCAAATAATCAGTACAAGAATAAAAGGGGTACAATAGCATCTCTGCTGGAAAAAAATGGCAACACAAGCAGATACAGCAGACTAAAGCGCACGCCCTCTTTTCGGCGGCTAGCCACCAGCGTAACGCAGTCGGGCCGCAGGTGGAAAGCCGCCTGAGATGCAAATTAGCTTATGCAAATTGAGATCAGGAGAAAAGCGCCAAAAGCTGGTGGCTCGCTGGCTCTACGACATTATAGCCGCCGGCGGCCCGCCAGCAGCAAAACGCCGGCGGCGTGCCAGCGATTGCTCACTGGGTATTGATATTTGCAACCGTTGTGTAGTCTGTTTGCTGCTTCTGAGCCACAGCCGAGACGTGGCTTAGGACCGTTTGACTCTGTCACCAAAGAATTGCTTCTCCTACATAGTTCTGCAAATGAAAGGTCTCAAGTCATGCTCTGTATACACAGGCATCCGAGTTCTCTAAGTATGACGTCAGATCTTTTTCCGTGACTCAGGGTCTAGCTCCAATAGTCACGGTTCGCAACTGTCTTGTAGAGATGGCAGATTGCAGCCAATCACGCTCTCTTCAGAGCAGATGATGCACTGTAGCCTGCCCTTGTCCTTGGCAGTGGATTCAGTGTACCAGATGGTGATGGAGGAGGTCAGGATGGACTCTATGATGGCAGTGTAGAAGTGCACCATCATAGTAGTTGGCAGGTTTAACCTTTTTAGCTGCCGCAGGCAGTACATGCTCTGCTGTGCTTTCTTTGTAAGAGAGGTGATGTTCAGCTCCCACTTGAGGTCTTGGGCAATGGTGGTGCCCAGAAAGCGAAAGGACTCCACCAAGTTGACTGGCGAGCCACCCAGGGCAATGGGGGGATGGCCAGCTGGGTCCACTATCATCTCCACTGTTTTTAGGTCATTAAGCTCTAAGTTGTTCTCGCTGCACCAGGACACCGGATCTCCCACATGTAGGCTGACTCGTCTCCATCAGAAATAAGTCAGATGAGATCAGACAAGTGCTTCCCCAGCCTCACGTGCTGCCTCCTGTTAGACAGGAAGGCTGTGATCCAGCTGCATGTGGACTCGGGCAGTATTTTGGGGAGTTGGTGGCTTATTATGCCTTTTAGTGGAAAAATACAGATTGGTCAACCAAAATAGTGGAGTGCTTTTCCTTACATACTGAACAGATCCTAATGTACTGAACTGTAACATTCTCTGTGTTATTTTCATCATTCCTAACTGGTACATTTCCCTCTGAATAAAGTGAACACCTCAGTAACCAGATGAATGAAGTTCTATGGTGTTCCATGACAAATCTCATGTGGTGGACTGCAAATTACCCAGCATGCTCTTGTTTCTGTTCTATCTCGAGGAAAGAGTCAAGTAATTTTGGCTGTAGATTTCATTACATTTGTGTATGTATATTCTGAGACATGGAATAGAGATCACTAATTTCTCTTTTTTTTCTTTATTAGCTTGTCTACTAAACGCACCTCCATCTACAGGCAAGTAATTTATGAACTATAGCATTGAAACAGATGTGAAACCTCATTGTCTAAATGTGCACTTACAGCAAATTTATTTTTGGCTGGTTTTCCCAGTCCTGGAAGTGAAACGTGTTTGCCATGGCTTGTGTTAGCATGATAGGGGGTAATGAAAGCTCAGGAGCCATTCATTTTCAATGGAAGAAGGCTTAGTGGGCGGATGGTTCATTGGGCAATTCTAGCATGGTTAAGGCAGTGTGAATGGTGATGGAGGAACGTTTGTAAAAACTGAAACTCAGCGACAAAGCAGCATTATTGATGCATGTTTACTACGCTGCATTATTAAATGTGGTGACCAGCTAACTTAGAGCTGTTATCGTGTCAAGTCAGCTTGATATTGTACTGTAGAAACGAAATGGTTCCACCCCAATAAAATAATGTCCTATTACAAACACATCTTCCAAATAAGAAAATTATAGATTATAACAAAATAATATACAGCTCTGCAAATTATTAAGAGACCACTGCAACTTTCTTTCCTTTCCAAAAAAGTCGAAAAGGAAGGTTTTGAGTGAGGAACAGTAGGGTTAAAATTAAGAGACCACTGCAAATTGAATGCTTCTGTTCCACACTCAAAACCTTCCTTTCAACTTTTTTGGAAAGAAAAGAAAAAGGTGCAGTGGTTTCTTAATTTTTTCCGGAGCTGTGTATATATATATATATATATATATATAGTATTCTCACAAAAGTGAGTACACTGCTCACATTTTTGCAAATATTTGATTATATCTTTTCATGTGACAACACTGAAGAAATGACACTTTGCTACAAAGTAAAGTAGTCAGTGTACAGCTTGTATATATTTACTGTCCCCTCAAAATACCACAACACACAGCCATTAATGTCTAAACCATTGGCAACAAAAGTGAGTACACCCCTAAGTGAAAATGTTCAAATTGGGCCCAATTAGCCATTTTTCCTCCACGGTGTCATGTGACCCGTTAGTGTTTCAAGGTCTCAGGTGTGAATGGGGAGCAGGTGTGTTAAATTTAGTGTTATCGCTGACACACTCCCTCATACTGGTCACTGGAAGTTCAACATGGCACCTCATGGCAAAGAACTCTCTGAGGATCTGAAAAAAAGAATTGTTGCTCTACATAAAGATGGTCTAGGCTATAAGAAGATTGCCAAGATCCTGAAACTGAGCTGCAGCACGGTGGCCAAGACGATACAGCGGTTTAACAGGACAGGTTCCACTCAGAACAGGCCGCGCCATGGTCGACCAAAGAAATTGAGTGCATGTGCTCAGCGTCATATCCAGAGGTTGTCTTTGGGAAAGAGACGTATGAGTGCTGCCAGCATTGCTGCAGAGGTTGAAGGGTTGGGGGGTCAACCTCTCAGTGCTCAAACCATACGCCGCACACTGCATCAAATTGGTCTGCATGGCTGTCATCCCAGAAGGAAGCCTCTTCTAAAGATGATGCACAAGAAAGCACAGATGATGCACAGTTTGCTGAAGACAAGCAGACTAAGTCATGGATTACTGGAACCATGTCCTGTGGTCTGATGAGACCTAGATAAACTTATTTGGTTCAGATGGTGTCAAACGTGTGTGGCGGCAACCAGGTGAGGAGTACAAAGATAAGCGTGTTTTGCCTACACTCATGCATGGTGGTGGGAGTGTCACGGTCTGGGGCTGCATGAGTTCTGCCAGCACTGGGCAGCTACAGTTCATTGAGGGAATCATGAATGCCAACATGTACTGTGACATACTGAAGCAGAGCATGATCCCCTCCCTTCGGAGACTGGGCCGCAGGGCAATATTCCAACATGATAAGGACCCCAAACACACCTTCAAGACGACCACTGTCTTGCTAAAGAAGCTGAGGGTAAAGGTGATGGACTGGCCAAGCATGTCTCCAGACCTAAACTCATTGAGCATCTGTGGGGCATCCTCAAATGGAAGGTGGAGGAGCGCAAGGTCTCTTACATCCACCAGCTCCGTGATGTCGTCATGGAGGAGTGGAAGAGGACTCCAGTGGCAACCTGTGAAGCTCTGGTGAACTCCATGCCCAAGAGGGTTAAGGCAGTGCTGGAAAATAAAGGTGGCAACACAAAATATTGACACTTTGGGTCCAATTTGGACATTTTCACTTAGGGGTGTACTCACTTTTGTTGCCAGCCGTTTAGACATTAATGGCAGTGTGTTGTGTTATTTTGAGGGGAAAGCAAATTTACACTTATACAAGCTGTACACTGACTACTTTACCTTGTAGCAAAGTGTCATTTCTTCAGTGTTGTCACATGAAAAGATATAATCAAATATTTGCAAAAATGGGAGGGGTGTACTCACTTTTGTGAGATACTGTATATACATATATATATATACACAGCTCTGGAAAAAAGTTAAGAGGCCATCTCTACATGTATGGCAGCCATTCCATTCCAGTTTCTGTCCACTGACCGAGATGACCATCAACTCATTCGAATGTCACTCAACAACCGTAGGAGTTGACTTACAAAAATGGCAAACAGCAGCTGGGGTGAAGGGCATGGCGAGGACGGTGTGAAACAGGCTCCTAGGGGCAGGGCTGAAGTCGTGCACAGCTAGAAAAAAGCCCTTCATCAATGAGAAGCAAAGAAGAGCCAGGCTGAAGTTTGCAAAAGACCATAAGGATTGGACAGTAGAGGAATGGAGTAAGGTCATCTCTGACGAGTCAAATTTTCAGCTTTGCCCAACACCTGGTCGTCAAATGGTTAGACGGAGACCTGGAGAGGCCTATAAGCCACAGTGTCTTGCACCCACTGTGAAATTTGATGGAGGATCAGTGATGATCTGGGGATGCTTCAGCAAGGCTGGAATCGGGCAGATTTGTCTTGGTGAAAGACGCATGAATCAAGCCAAGCACAAGGTTATCCTGGAAGAACACCTGCTTCCTTCTGCCCTGACAATGTTCCCCAACACTGAGAATTGTTTTTTCCAGCAGAACAATGCTCCATGCCACACAGCCAGGTCAATCAAAGTGAGGATGGAGGACCACCAGATTAAGACCCTGTCATGGCCAGCCCAATCTCCAGACCTGAACCCCATTGAAAACCTCTGGAATTTGATCAAGAGGAAGATGGATGGTCACAAGCCATCAAACAAAGCCGAGCTACTTGAATTTTTGTAATTTGGGTGTAATGTTGTAAGTAGTTTATAGAATAAAACAAAACTGTTCATTTTACTCAAACACATACCTATGAAAAGTAAAACAAGAGAAACTGATAATTTTGCAGTGTTCTCAATTTTTCTTTGCATTATTTGAGGTCTGAAAGGAATGCATCCTTTTTTGGTTATTTTGACCAGTTGTTATTTTCTACAAATAAATACTCTAAATGACAATATTTTTATAGGTAATTTGGGTGTAATGTTGTAAGTAGTTTATAGAATAAAACAAAACTGTTCATTTTACTCAAACACATACCTATGAAAAGTAAAACCAGAGAAACTGATAATTTTGCAGAGTTCTAAAATTTTTATATATATATATTATGAAAGATGAAGTAGTTGCAAAGTTGGGCCGCTGAGTATTGCAACATGTACGTAACTGTGGGGGTGGAAATGTGTTGGTTTCTGTTTTATTCGTTGCAATTGTAGTGGGTGACCACTGCTGGAGGTGGCACTGCACCTTTTCCGGTTCAGCGGGAGAACACGCTGTTGGTGGTGTCCAACCTCTGAACCGGGAGAGGAAGTAGGACATCTTTAAACAGGAGAGGGTTTATTTGCTGAGCGGATGGGTGGTGCTGGTAAAGGGTGTAAGTTTTACTCTCTAGGGTGAAACAACAAAATGAGTTGTCAATGATTGTATAAGTGTATCTGTAGAGAACAGAATGCAAAGCTGACAGGCCACGGGCTTAGCAATGAAATTAAAGCTAACACAAATACAGAATTCTAGCAGATGTTGGAGTCCTTGAGTGCAACCTTCGACCATCTTGTTACTATATATAGTAGTAACAAGATGGTCGAAGGTTGCACTCAAGGTCTTGTTACTATATATAGTAACAAGATGGTCGAAGGTTGCACTCAAGGACTCCAACATCTGCTAGAATTCTGTATTTGTGTATGTATGTGTGTATTGTGTGTGTGTGTGTGTGTGTATATATATATACACACACACACACAATACACACCAGAGGTGGTGTGTAGACAGCTCAACTGTGGGAGTGCTGTGAGTGCCCCAGGGAGTGCTTCCTTTGGTCAGGGCAGTGGGCTGATCTGGATGAACAATATTCTTTACTCTGGCAATGAAAGCACACTGACACAGTGCCCACACTCTACCACACACAACTGCAACCATGGTGAAGATTCTGGTGTTGTCTGCTTATCAGGTAGGGGGTTTTATCATGCTGTAGACATTGTGTGACCTGTGACACGTAAAGAATTCAAAGAGGTCGGAGCAAAAGCATATAATTAACATAACAAAACATTTTCGTCATCACAATAATAAGGAAAAGTGCTGCTTGTAGTCATATATATACAGTATGATCAGTTATATGATTTTGGATCAAAATAAATGAATCAGTTCAGATAACAGAATGGATAAATATTTTTGTTTTGTAACCTATACACATTTTTTTTGTACAGGTTTAACCTTGAAGACACCCTCTCTCTCGATAACGTCGTCCCATTCAGCTTTTTCACCTGGTGAAATGGTTGAGTTCATCTGCTCTGTCAGTCAGAGAATTCCCATCACTGTAAACTTTGACTTACATAGGGGAGGATCTTCAATAATGACCCAGGCATTACAACCACTCAGTCTAGTGCCACTTTCACATTGACCAGACTGCAATCTTCAGCCCAGGGAAAGTACAGTTGTCTACAAAAGCAAACGCTGAATGGTCAAAAAATGATCAGTTCTAGCAGCAACTCAATGGACATCACTATTGGTGAGTAAGACTGGTAACACACAGTTAGGGCAGAAAAACAGTATATGAAATTGTGTATTGTGGCAAAGGATTATGCAACTAAATAACTCTAAATACCAGCCGCCACCTTATGCACTTGAAAGTTTAAAAGTACAGTACCATTTACAAAAATACTTAAATCATTGTGCAAATGAGCAAGATAAAACAACACGAGACTGATGGAGCACAGGTTCTAAAACTCAACATCACCTTCCAAACCTGACAAATAAAAAAGAGCATTCTCAGCACTACTGTTTTTTTTAGTGTGGCTTACAGTTTTTGCCAATTGCTTATCCACTGAAAGTGAATGCTTAGACAAAAGTATCATAACCTTAACTTTTGTAACCATGCCTTAAAAAAGGCACCAAAAGTACAAACACATTTTCTGCTTTGCGCTATATTTGCAACTCTGCAACACATTTTGCACTTTGCAATTCTGCAACACATTTTGCAAAACACTACACCCTGTTTGTTACATTGCACACTTCATTTATGAATTAAATCTCTTGCAATCATTGGGAAAACCCTTCTATTCAAAATGCAAAACATACCTGAAATTGGCAACAAACCCACACACACACACACACACACACACACACACACACACACACACACACGAAAACACTTATACAGTAATTGAACACCAGCTAGTCTGAGACTAAGCACTACAAATTAACCTCAATGGAAGAGTCATGTGGAGACATTGATGTGGATACGGAAGGGTTGGATACGGAACGCAGGGTGATATTTTCCCCGTTGCCTTGCCAGGGATGACATTGCCTATGATATGGATGAGGTATCCAGACCCTAACAGAAGGCAGGATCCATGAAGCATCCACCCCATTCCTTATAATCTCTTGCAATACTATTTTTTTGTTTACCATTGCACTGTAATTTTAGTGTAATTGTTTTTGTTTCACGGACTTTACATTAACATTCTGTATTGATTACTGTACTGTAATTCTACTTTTCTTTGTGTATTTTTGTGTATTAACCTGCAATGGCAGACAAATAAGCTGTATATATTTTATTGAAGCTTTTCTATTTTTGTGTTCATTGAAATTTGGGTAGCTGCAGTGGAACAATCTTTCACAGAAGATTGTATGAGAAAATTATAAAGGTATACAAAGTACTAAAGACAGCATTGTTTCCTATAAAGTACATCAGTGTGTTGTTGCTGCTTTGAAAGAGAAATTCAAATGGCGCATGTGTGTTTCATTCTGTTGCAAGAACGGGAAACAGGCAAGACTAGTCTAGCAGGCCCGCCATTAAAAGGGATGGATGTTGTTGCCCTCGCTGAATTTGAAGCAAGGTCTCCTGTGTCACAAGATGACTCTTTAACCACTACACCACTAAGCTATATGTGTGCAGAGTGTCGGTATACTTTTGCATTGTTAAACCAATTAGTTGAAACTCCACGGTTCTCAAAACTAGTTTCTTAAATTAAATCTAAAGCAATTCCTGATTCTCAAATTGCATATTACATACTATGTAATTCGCAGATGATGGTAAAGGACGTATTGTTTTGTATATAGTAAACTAGTACATCAGTGTGTTTTTAGGAGAATAGTTGCATTGCGTGACCCATTTGTACTGTTATTGTTTTCTAAAGAAACAAACCCGCCATAAAGTGATGGGAGTCATTGTTTTCAATTCTAGGTACTGGACAGTAATTAGCTAGCCATCTACTGTAATCTTTGTACAGGAGTACAGTTTAGTTCTGTCAATACACGTTCTGTTGTCCACATTATTTAGCAAAAATGTATGGTTGAGGTAAAAGTTGCATTCCCGCTGTTTAAATAGCGTAATGGTTAATGACACAGTCTGCCACATACAAAACCGCTGATCGAAACCAGCTAGGGCTGGCTGAGCTTGGCTTGCCTGGTTCCTTTTCTGTTCATTCATTCGCAAATGACATTGATACAATAACTCTCAATGTAGGTAACGATAACTGACTTTTTCGTCAAGTGAAAAGACGAGAGAATGGTGGAAACCCCACTTTTTTTACTGCGCAAGGGGTTGTGGTCTATATTACGCCAAAAAGCATGCACGGATGCGTACTACAAAAATCCACCAGAAATAGTCAAAATATAACCGTAAACAGTTTTATTTTAGGCTTAGTCACTTAGTTACTCACTCAGTAAAAGACATTCACTCTTCTTAGCTGGCTCCGCTTACATGGTCCGGCAAAAGGATTGTTAAATTTTGAGTGCAGAGTTTCATTTGGACATAGAAGTGAGACGTTTATCTGCAAGTGTTGTGTCTTATTTGGCTTGTGTGTTGAGATTTGACACAATGAGCAAAATTCTGCAACAAGTATGTAAGCAATTGACAAAAACTGTAAGCCATAAACTAGTTATGTACACCTGTGAAGTGACCTGAAGTGCAAAATAATGTGCCAACTTCAATCCCAATTAAAACATTTCATCAAACAATTACAGTTTTTTCTCAATTGCTTACACATTTTCTGAAAACATGGCTCATTTTCTTAAAACTCGAAACACAAATCCAAAAACTCACACGCAAAGCCCAAAACTCCACAAATCCCAAAACTCCACAAATCTCTTGCAATAGCAAACACTGAATTGAAACAATGTTATGTCTTCTCAAAATTAGATTTTGAGAAGACGCAGGCCTTTTGCATTTCCAGTGTCATGGAACACCATAGAACTTAATTTCCAGTGTTACACTCAAACGCAGGCCTTTTGCATTTCCAGTGTTACACTACATAGTGTACGTACAGTAGTAGCCTGTTGTAAACTGTTGTTTTCATAGTCAACACACAAATACAAGAATATAATGTTTTTTTATTCTGAAACACTGTATACATCTCAGCAAACACAGTTGGATTTGTAAAGTGGTGTTCAAACAGAAGAAAAAAAATACAAAATTGAAAAGAAGCCTTTATATACTGTACAGAAAAAGACAATTAGGCTGCATTCTGCCTTTGGAATCCATTATTCTCCAGCACAGGAACACAGCTCAACTTTGGCCCTTTGATTGCTGAAGCTGTGATTGCTAATTGAAAAGTCTTTGCCCATATGAGGAGTCAGTGGTGTTATT
Organism: Esox masquinongy; assembly: GCA_016801175.1. Lineage (NCBI taxonomy): Eukaryota > Metazoa > Chordata > Actinopteri > Esociformes > Esocidae > Esox > Esox masquinongy. Next base: position 10,909 of record JACXGI010000941.1, read on the forward strand.
GGTGGCTTGAGTTTAACATTTTGTATGGCAGTGTTTTTCATGTGAACACAAAAGAGATTTTATCAATGAATGAATATTGAGCCAAAACGTGTGGTTTAGAACTGCAAAATGAATGAAAAGCGGGAAATGTGTTTGTATTTGTGCATAATTGATGTATGATAAGGTACATGAATTTCAGGTTTTGCTCATTGTGTCTCAAGTTCCAGTGATAGTGTGTAAGCAATTCAGAAAAGATTTAACTGCAGGTGATTCAAAATATTTGGCTCTAAATATCTAACTTTCATATACTTTTAAAAGAATCCAGTTTTATACTGAAGGTTCACATATTTCTCCTCTGTTATATTGGGGTTTTGCAAACAATCGTTTAAACGTCCATGTGATTAAAAATATTCCTTATAACCTTTATCCAATTCTGTAATAAATGGTTATTTAATGATAGAAATATCAATTCTGATAATACTTGTTGAAAAGCACGAGATGTGGTGAGAAAAGCATGAGATCTGTAAAGTGCACATTTTTGAGAGCCTGAGACAAGAGTCTAGTCTTAATTCTAGACTTTGACATTTGGAGTCTTCTGTTACACCAATAAGGAACAAAAAGGGGTTATTGACAGTCAAGGATGCCATTAGCAGGCAAATATATATATATTTTTAGATTATCCAGAACCTAAACCCTCAGTTTACAAAAAAACAACAATTTGCAATATCCTTCAAAAAAAAGAATGAACTGGTTAAGGTCAAGGAAGACCTCTACAGGAATTAATCATGGACAAATTCTTACCACAATGAAGAAGATTAAGAACAAAATTGTTTGGCAGGTTAGGAGCCCTCCTCAGTGGGTAGGACGGTAGATTGCACCCACTGTAATCTGCAGACGACTCCACCAGCAGAACTACAGAGATTCAATGTGTAAACAACTCGTTAGCTTGAACAGCACGTTGGCCAATTAAGATACAGGACATGAAAGATCCTGGAAAGTCTGGTACCAGAGTGGTGGAAAGAGGCAAGTGTTGTGGAGTGGTATTAGTTAGGATGCAATGGTTGCCTGATTTAAATGGCGTTAGCCTAATCAATAAAAATTCAACCCTGTTTACAAAAAAGTTGGGACTCTGTGTAAAATGCAAATAAAAACAGAATGCAATGATGTGCAAATCATTTATCTCTATATTTATTTGAAAATAGTACAAAGACAACATATAAAATGTTGAAACTGAGAAATGCTATTGTTTTGGAAAAATATATGCCCATTATGAATTTAATGCCAGCAATATGTTTCAAAAAATGTCACCTCTTCATCACCTCTTCTTTCAAAACACTCCGTAAGCGTTTGGGAACTGAGGAGACCAACTGCTGTAGTTTGGAAAGTGAAATGTTTTCCCATTCTTGCTTGATATTGGATTTCAGCTGCTCAAAAGTTCTTTTGTTGTATTTTTTGTTTCATAATGCGCCAAATGTTTTCAATAGGGGACAGAACTGGACTGCAGGCAGGTCAGTTTAGCACCCGGACTGTTTTACTACAGAGTCATGCTGTTGTAATACGGGCAGAATGTGATTTGGTGTTGTCCTGCTGAAATAAGCAAGGCCTTCTCTGAAAAAGATGTCGTCTGGATGGCAGCATATGTTCCTCCAAAACCTTTATATATTATTCAGCATTATGGTGCCTTCACAGATGTGCTGTTTTGAACTTCCATGATTCCCAAAAAGAATTTCATATTTTGATTTGTCAGACCACAGGACAGTTTTCCACTTTGCCTCAGTCCATCTTAAATGAGCTTGGGCCCAGAGAGCTCGGGCCCGAAGGTGGCGGCATTTCTGGATCTTGTTTATATATGGTTTCTTCTTTGCATGGTAGAGTTTTAACTTGCATTTGTGGATGCAGAGATGTACTGTGTTCACAAACAATGGTTTTCAGAAGTGTTCCTGAGCCCATGCAGTGATGTCCACTACAGAATCATGTCTGTTTTTAATGTCTTGCCACCTGAGGGCATTGGTTGTTGGCCTTGTCCCTTACGTACAGAGATTTCTCTGGATTTTCTGAATCTTTTAATGATTTTATGTACCGAAGATGAGATCCCCAAACTCTTTGCAATTTTAGGTTGAGAAACGTAATTAAATTGTTCCACTACTTGCCTGTGTAGTCTTTCACAGAGTGGTGAACCCCTCCCCATCTTTACATCTGAAAGATTCATCCTCTCTGGGATGCTCTTTTTATACCCAATCATGTTACTGACCTGTTGCCAATTCACCTAAATAGTTGTGAGATGTTCCACCAGGTTTTGTTTTTCAGCCTTACACAACTTTTCCAGTCATTTGTTGACCCTGTCCCAACTTTTCTGAAACGTGTTGCTGGCATCAAATTCGAGTTATATTTTTCAAGAAACAATAACATTTCTCAGTTTCAACATTTGATATGTTGTCTTTACTATTTTCTATTGAATATAGGGTTTATGTGATGCATTATTGCATTTGTTTTTTCTTTACATTTTACACAGTGTCCTTATTTGGAAACTGAGTTGTATATAGGACTGCACAATACAGATTTTTTTGTCTAATGCAGATGCAGTTGTGCTCATAAGTTTGCATACCCTGGCAGAAATTGTGACATTTTGGCATTGATTTGGAAAATATGACTGATCATGCAAAAAAAATATTTATTTAAGGATAGTGATCATATGAAGCCATTTATTATCACCTAGTTGTTTGGCTCCTTTTTAAATCATAATGATAACAGAAATCACCCAAATGGCCCTGATCAAAAGTTTACATATCCTTGAATGTTTGGCCTTGTTACAGACACACAGGTTAAAATGGCAATTAAAAGGGATTTTCCCACACCTGTGGCTTTTTAAAATTGCAATTAGTGTCTGTGCATAAAGATTCAATGAGTTTGTTAGCTCACATATGGATGCACTGAGGCTAGATACTGAGCCATGGGGAGCAGAAAAGAACTGTCAAAAGACCTGTGTAACAAGGTAATGGAACTTTATAGAGATGGGAAAGGATATAAAAAGATATCCAAAGCCATGCAAATGCCAGTCAGTACCGTTCAGTCACTTATTAAGAAGTGGAAAGTTCAGGGATCTCTTGATACCAAGCCAAGGTCAGGTAGACCAAGAAAGATTTCAGCCAAAACTGCCAGAAGAATTGTTCAAGATACAAAGAAAAACACACAGGTAACCTCAGGAGAAATACAGGCTGCTCTGGAAAAAGATGGTGTGGTTGTTTCAAGGAGCACAATACGACGATACTTGAACAAAAATGAGCTGCATGGTCGAATTGCCAGAAAGAAGCCTTTACTGCGCCAATGCCACAAAAAAGCCTGGTTACAATATGCCCACCTTGACACACCTCACAGCTTCTGGCACACTGTAATTTGGAGCGACAAGACCAAAATAGAGCTTTATAGTCACAACCACAAGCACTATGTTTGGAGAGGGCTCAACAAGGCCTATAGTGAAAAGAATACCATCCCCACTGTGAAGCATGGTGGTGGCTCACTGATGTTTTGGGGGTGTGTGAGCTCTAATGGCACGGGGACTCTGAAAATTGATGGCAAGATGAGTGCAGCATGTTATCAGAAAATACTGGCAGGCAATTTGCATTCTTCTGCACAAAAGCTGCGCATGGGACACTCTTGGACTTTCCAGCACGACAATGACCCTATGCACAAGGCCAAGTTGACCCTCCAGTGGTTACAGCAGAAAAGGGTGAACGTCCTGGAGTGGCCATCACAGTCTCCTGACCTTAATATCATCGAGCCATTCTGGGGAGATCTCAAACGAGCGGTTCATGCAAGACGACCAAAGACTTTGCATGACCTGGAGGCATTTTGCCAAGACGAATGGGCAGCTATACCACCTGCAAGAATTCAGGGCCTCATAGACAACTATTACAAAAGACTGCACGCTATCTTTGATGCTAAAGGGGGCAATACACAGTATTAGGAACTAAGGGTATGCAGACTTTTGAACAGGGGTCAGTTCATTTTTTTCTTTGTTGCCATGTTTTGTTTTATGATTGTGCCATTCTGTTATGACCTACAGTTGAAAATGAATCCCAAAAGAAATAAAAGACGTGTTTTGCCTGCTCACTCATGTTTTCTTTAAAAATGGTACACATATTATCAATTCTCCAAGGGTATGCAAAGTTTTGAGCACAACTGTATGATGTTGTTAATGACATTTTGACATTCTGAGATTAAACTATGGCCAATTTTAAAGCCTGACTGAACCGCTTAGGAAACAGTGTGAGACCAGCCAAACTGTTTGTTGACCAGGAATTCAAATACTTAACACGGGAAAGTGTAGGATTGAGAGTCGCTAAGAATGTTTAGCTTGTCAACCCCTTTGATAAGCGGAATGTCTCTTTCCAATCCTTTGTGAAGAGGTTTAAACAGGCAGCCTATAGAGACTGAGGTAATAGAGGCCTCAGAATAAAGGGGTCCAGATCATCAGCCCAGCTGATGTTTAGGGGTCCAGATTAATTATCTTTGTACCGCATTTACCAGTATTGGTTGAAATGAGTAACCAGGTCTCTGGGGAGACACTTTGAAAGTGTTTAATGACATCTGCACCTCATCCACTCAGCCCATTGGGTCACTGGTTGCTCACAGACATAATTTGTCCATGCATTGTGTATCTACTGGACTTCCACTGGACTTTCAGTGGAAGAATTCTGCATTACAGCATTGCAAACATTAACAGACTGTTTTATTTCCACAGTTATCCTTCCACCGCCTAAAATTTCCCTCATTGCTCCAAATGGGTCGATGTTCTGGGGATCTAAGGGGTCAGAGGTTACATGGGGCCACAGCTTCTCCATCACCTGCTCCATTCAGCCACGGTATCCTGGAGGTATCTTCCATCTGGACTTCTCTGCGTCCAACAGGACTGAGACTAAGCCAGCAGTCAACCACTCTGCCTCCTTTCACTTCCCTGTTGCAGAGTATAAACATGAGGGGAACTACAGCTGTAGCTATGAAGTCAACGTTTCCACCCGGACCTTTCGTTCTACTAGAACAGAGTTACTGACAGTCAGCATTCAAGGTAAAAGTTGAATTTTTCTCAAGGGCATTACTACATTATCATATTTAAGATTTGTGGGTAGAGACTCGATAGATGCTAGGTAAGCCAATGTCACTCAGGGCTTGTTAACATTACGATACATTTTCTGAGAAACTTGTTACGCTAGATTGTTTTGTTGTGTTATCTTGTATATGTCAACAGCTCGAGGAGCCACCTTCCAAGGTAGCGTGCACCACATTTTTGATCGAGACGAGCCCCACCGGTTTGCAAGTGTGAAGATAATTGTGTTGGAATTGTACGTTTCTGTAACGATACCAGACGGAGGTAGGTGTTGTGGTTTCAGTTGCAGTGTGCGCCGCTTTTATTGATAACAGGGGACAGCTGAAGTGCGGTCAGAGGTATAGCCTGGGGTCATACACGGGAAGGCACAGATAAAGGCTGTGATACAAAAGGGCTGGGCAAGTCTCCAAATCTTGGGCAGGCAGAAAGTCAAAACACAATAGTCCAAAATACAGGCAAAAGTACAGACGGGCTAGACTGGGAATCAGAGTCAAAGGAAGATCGGGCAGAAGCAGGTCGGTACACAAAAATCCAAAAACTGTAGTAAATCCGGAAAGGGCATAGTAAAGTTGCAGCGAACAAACAATCAATACCTCAAAATTGGAAGGCTGGTAGTGAATGAACTAAATAGTGGGAGAAAACAAAGGAACAGGTAAGTGACACAGGTGATCAGTATTCAGGTGATTGTGAGGCGGGAAGAGTGGTGCGTTTAGGTGGAGTGGAATGTTGAGGTCTGGGAGGTGCGCTCGTTCCCGGTGATGAGTGGGTTAACCCTAACCCTCTCTTAATGTAAGGAAGTGGAAAGGGTTGAGACAGTGACTGAAACCTGGTCTCCATGGTTGCAGATCGGTAATATGGTGTGGTTTCTTTCTGTAGCATCTCCAGTCCTCGTTATTGCTTCTGGTGCAGCAGTTGGGCTTCTTCTCCTGCTGATACTGGTGGTCATTCTCTGTGTAGTCTGGAGGAAGAGGAGGAACAGACAGCCATCCATGACGATGTCCCAATCACAATGTAAATGTTGATAGTGATTGGGGGGAGGGTGTTGAGAGTGATGGGGGTCGTGCGGTGTTGAACATAGGGTTTCAAAAATCCATTGTGGAAGACTCCTTGAATATGGTAGGATTAAGCAGAAAATGCTAAATCCTTGAACATTTTTGTGTTAAATCTATACGTACTAAACTGATTGCTCTTCCAGCTCTTTTGGCTTCTATCTCAAATTCAAATCAATCAATTTATCAAATGTATTTTATAAAGCCGTTTTCACATCACAAAGCGCTTTTACCCATTTTGTGCCACATCAATGTTTTGTGCATATACATAACCTCCATCTGTGTCCTGATGTAAAAAGACTAGGGCGCATTTTAGGGACAGTGGGAAATGCAAAAATCATAGTGAAAAAGCCTAAAGAACATATATTAGCAACAAACTAATAATTATTATTACATGAAAACACTGTAGGTGGACGTTGTGAAGATCAAGAGGACTACGTAAACATGGAAACCAATGACAACAGCAAAAGATATGATGACCTGAAGACAAGAAACTGTGTAGGAATGTATGTGAACATGGATACACTTAATACAACCAAAAATTACATGGAGGAATTACAACAGTTGTGAAAGGGTCGCATTTGTCAAGGTCATGATTTGAACTCGATACAAGTAACTCAAATGTAGAAATGTTTTTTTTATTAAGACACACATTCACCCTGACAGCATGACACAGCTACAGAAAACTTCACAGTAACTCAAACATTTGTGTTCATCCTCAGGAATGCTCCAGGAGCAACAACCAAGAGTTGGAAATAATGAAGATAGATCAAAGGCTGCTAAGACCATATTTGATTCATGTAACGCTAGAAATGAGAATGACTATGAAGAAATGACTATGTATGAAAACCTGGGCTGAACTGATTTTAATATTTGTTTTACCATTATTTAACCAGGTGAGCCGATTGACAACCAATTCTTATTTACAATGGCAAACTGTCCGAAGCCATAATGACTGCAAGACAATACTTAGTCACATATGAATATAAAAAAATAAACAATAAAATACAGTAAAAAAACAACAATAATATATGGAATGGGATAAGACAGAGATGAGTAAGATTTACATCATATAATAATATACATCTTTTCAACCCCGTTTCCAAGAAAGTTCGGATGCTGCATATAATGCAAATAAAAACAGAATGCAATGATGAGCATATAATTGAATCCCTATATTTAATTGAAAATATTACTCTAATGTTGAACCAGAGAAATGTTATTGTTTTTGGAAAAATATATGCCCCTTTTGGAATTGATGTCAGCAACACACTACAAAAAAGTTAGGACAGGGGCATGTTTATTATTGTGTTGCATCTCCTCTTCTTAACTCTGTAAGCGTTTGGGAACTGAGGAGTTGTAGTTTTGAAAGTTTTATTTTTGAAAGTGAAATGTTTTCCCATTCTTGCTTGATACAGGATTTCAGCTGCTCAACAGTTCGGGGTCTCCTTAGTCGTATTTTTGTTTCATAATACGCCAAATGTTTTCAATGGGTGACAGGTCTGGACCGCAGCCTGGCCAGTTTAGCACCTAGCATATTTTACTACAGAGCCATGCAGTTGTAATACATGCGGAATGTGGTTTGGCATTGTCATGCTGAAATAAGCAAGGCCTTCCCTGAAAAAGACATTGTCCAGATGGTGGCATACGTTGCTCCAAACATTTTTTTTCAGCATTAATTGTGCCTTCACAGACGTGCAAGTCACTCATGCCATGTGCACTAACACACCCCCATATCATCATGGATGCTGGCTTTTGAACTGATAACAAGCCGGATGGTCCCTGTCCTCTTTAGTCTAGAGGACGGGGCGTCCATGATTCCCTAAGATAATTTCAAATTTGATTTGTCAAACCACCGGACAGTTTTCCACTTTGCCTCAGTCCAAATGAAATGAACTCGGGCCCAGAGAACGCAGCGGAATTTCTGGATCTTGTTTGCATCTGGTTTCTTTTTTGCATGGTAGAGTTTTAACTTGCATTTGCGGATGCAGCGACATACTGTGTTCACAGACAATGGTTTTCGGAAGTGTTCCTGAGCCCATACAGTGATGTCCACTGCAGAATCATATGTTTTTTTGATGCAGTGCCGCCTAAGGCCAATGTCTCTTGTATTCAGAGATGTGTTTAATGATATTATGTACTGTCGATGATGAGTTCCACAAAATCTTTGCAGTTTTATGTTGAGAAACATTATTCTTAAATTGTTGCACTATTTGGCTGCGCAGTCTTTCACAGCGTGGTGAACCCCTTCCCATCTTTACTTCTAAAAGACTCATCCTCTCTCTGAGGCTCTTTTTATACCCAATCATGTTACTGACCTGTTGCCAACTAACCTTATTAGTTGTGAGATGTTCCACAACGTTTTTTTTTAGCATTATACAACTTTTCCAGTCTTTTGTTGCCCCTGCCCCAGCTTTTTGAAATGTGTTGCTGGCATCAAATTCATATATTTTTCAAGAAACATATATTTTTTTCTTGAAAAATATATGTATTTATATATGTTATATAAATACATATTGTTTCTTGAAAAATATATTGTTTCTTGAAAAATATATATTTTTCAAGAAACAATAACATTTCCTATTTTGTCTTTGTACTATTTTCTATTGAATATAGTGTATAAATGATTTGCACATCATTGCATTGTTCTTCTTTAGATTTTACACAGCGTCCCAACTTTTTTGAAACGGGGTTGTACATATTAAAAAGTGGGTAAGGTGCTGTTTCACTGCAGTTAACAGTTTGAGTTTGAATGAGCAGTAAGAGGTATATACAGGAGTGCAGCTTCCTGTTGGGTTGGCTGATATTTTGGAGCACACTGAGGTAAGGCAGGGGTTTGCCTAAGAGGGACTTGTAAATGAACTTGGTGGGACATTTTATTTTATCTTAAATGTAAGTGTACTAACTTTTTCGCACAGGAAACACATTTCTGTTCATTTTGATGTATTACATTGTTTCAAAGTTATTTATTTTTTGCGATTTGTGAAATTGGGTTGCCTTTAATCAATGAATAGATTTGGAATTTTGGGTTTGGAATTTTGCTAAAAAAATCCACATATCCAAATATCAAAAAATTACTATCACATAACACATTGACTAAGATTTTCTGCAAAAATGTATACATTAAAATACATATATACACACCTATAAACAGTTTGGATCGAGTACATTTACATTTTTGACATGTAGCAGACGCTCTTATCCAGAGCGACTTACAATCCAATGTAAACAAGTGGTAGCCATCACATTGAACAGGCACTGCAAACCACGTTGCCAACAAACAGGACAGCAAAGTACAGCAGCATGCCAGCGGAGGAAAGGGATAAAACCCACGGAGCAGATTGGCAGCAAGCAAACCGGAAGGAAACCGAGAACAGTCACACGCTCAGGTGTACGTCTCCTCCTATTTGACTCCAAACTATGACTCATTGTGTTTTATGTATTCACTTTTGCTCAGTTACATGAAGGGTGGCAATACTTCTTGAGTTGATTGTATGTAAAATTATTATGATTTTGTTTTTATTGAAATTATCCGAAAGACTTTGAATTTGCAAATAAAATCTTTAAGAAAAGAAAATATTTTACATTTACTGCAGCTGTGTATTTTGAAAGATCTTTTTTGATGTCCATGTCTTTAACTACTAGAAAGTTCCAAGGTCAGGCTGGTCAGTGGGACCGGTCGTTGCTCTGGTAGAGTGGAGGTCTATTACAGTGGCCAGTGGGGGACAGTGTGTGATGATGACTGGGATATGAAGGATGCAGAGGTGGTGTGTAGACAGCTCAACTGTGGGAGTGCTGTGAGTGCCCCAGGGAACGCCTCCTTCAGTCAGGGCAGTGGGCCGATCTGGATGAATGATGTGAAGTGCTCCGGTGGTGAAAGAACACTGACACAGTGCCCACAGACTACAACACACAACTGCAACCATCGTCAAGATGCTGGTGTTGTTTGCCTCTCAGGTAGAGGGTTTAATCTTGTTGCAAGTATTGTGTGACCTGTGACATGTAAGGAATTCAAAGGGGTCTGAGCAAAAGCATATCATTTACATAATGAAATATTTTGTCATCACAATAATAAGGAAAACTACTGCTTGTAATTGTCATACAACCCTGTTTCCAAAAACATTGTGACGCTGTGTAAAATGTAAAGAAAAACAGAATGCAATGTTGTGAAATTAATTTAAACCCTATGTTCAATAGAAAATAGTACAAAGACAAAATAAATGTTGAAACTGAGAAATGTTATGGTTTCTTGGGAAATACATATTCACTTTGAATTTGATGCCAGCAAGACGTTTTAAAAAAGCTGGGACCGAGAACACCAAAAGACTGGAAATGTTCTGTAATCCCTCCCTTTGCAACTGGATCCAGGACGTCCTGATGAGTAGACCTCCGGTGGGGAAAATGGGCAACCTCACTTCCTCTGCACTGACCCTGAGCATCGGAGTCCCTCAGGGCACGATGAGACTGAATACAGAGAGGAGGTAAGTGACTTGGCTACATGGTGTCAGGACAAAAACCTCTCTCTCAGTGTCTGCAAGACTAAGGAGATGATCATGGACTTCAGGAAGCAGCAGAGGGGGGATCATGTCCCCATACACATCGGTGTGTTCATCCAAGATGACCTCACCTGGTCCAGGCAAGCAGACTCGGCAGTAAAAGCTGCCCGAAAGCACCTAAACATCCTGAGGAGACTCAAGATGTTTGTCATGTCTGCAAAACCTCTAACCAACTTCTACAGGTGCATCCTCTCAGGCTGCATTACTGCCTGGTACGGCAGCTGCTCCGCTGCTGAACGCAAGGCCCTCCAGACGGCGAAGTCTGCGGAGTGCATCTGTGGGAGGGTGTTGAGAGTGATGGGGGTGCTGGGTTGAATCTAGGGTTTCAAAATTCCACTGTAGAAGATTCCTTGAATAGGGATGGACTAAACCAAAAATGCTAAATCCTTAAACCAGGATTTCTGGAAAATCTGGGAAATTTGGTGATAAATTTCAGTGGTAAAACTTACACTGATCAGCCATAACATTATGACCACTGACAGGTGAAGTGAATGACACTGATAATCTTGTTATTATGGCACCTGTCAGTGGGTGGGATATATTAGGCAGCAAGTGAACATTCTGTCCTCAAGAATTACTGAATAGGGTATAACGAATCCATACCGTGTCAATTCATGGGAGGAAAATCTGGGTAGCCAGCAGCACTTTCTTAGCTACCTACTCCATTGGCTCCATCGCAAGACTACACCTGAATTTGGCCAATGCAAATTGCCTTATAAAAAAAATCTAGACATTGTGCCGCAGAACATGGCATTCAAGAATTACTCACTAGGGTATAAAGAATCCATTTACAGTGTCAGTTTGTGGGAGAAAATACAGGGTATTGCCAGACGCACTTTGTTACCTACCTACATTGATCCACTCCCCGAACTGCACACTGCAGTCAGGGGTACTTGACCGGAACTGCTCAACTACACAAACTCAACGTGCTCAAGCAGACCACTGGTTGGTTGGGGAAAAACTTGACGTTAACTCAGCCATGGATTCAAGGTTAACTGTTTATCAATAAAAACTCCATTAATACAAATTATAATGAATGACGAATTTATATTATATTAACTTGCCGTGCAGTGCAACATTCATCTTCTGTCATCATGGCTTTTTCAACTACGTGTTTTCTCTTCAAAAAGAGAAAACGCATGCATTACATGCATTACAGGCGCATGCATTACAGGCGTGCTCCCGTGCCATCAGAGTTCTGCGTTGCAAATTTGTTCTGCATTTGCAACAAACTGTTTTCGTTGAATTCTTAAACGTAAAGTGGTCCCATACTTTTGAAGTGTTTTGGTCGTACACGCGACTTCCATCCGGTGTAGTCTCCGCCATCTTTCATCAACGAATCCATAATGAAGGTGTGATGCTGGAAGAAGAGCAACTTTGCAGAGTATGAAAAAAGCTAGGTAAAATACAGTCACTAATAAATGTATCCTGTAATTGTTTACTTCAACAGAACAATCACTTATTAAATGAATGTAGTAAATGGTAACACATTTTAACTAATACATTAACATTAATACTGACATGCATAACTACTTTAGTTAACATTAACAAAGAATACATGGTTACAGGTTTATTAAAACCTATAATTCATGTTTGTTAATATTTACTACATCATTAACTAATGTCAATTAAAGTACCCTTATTGTAAAGTGTTACTAACATCCTTTATGAACCCTAAAAGTTGTCCTCTATTTAGTCAGGAGGAGGACTTGGGGGAGCAGAAATCCATCTACAAACCATTTATGAATCAATCACATGGATTAGGTCCTTTATATTAACAACATTTACAAACAGTTATGTCATAGTTAAAGCTATGTTTGGGATAACGTTTACATATCATTTAATATCTTGAATATAGATGCATTATTATTACATAATTTGTGAGTAGGGCACCCCCAAAGTGTAGTCAGACCCCCAAAATGTAAGCCATCATGCTCAAAGGTTACTTGATCTATCCATACATTTTTTAAATTAGCCATAATAGATTAACATACTGTTGTTATTCTTGCAATTTCTGTCTTATATATCGTATCTCCACACCAGCCTTAGATTCCTTTCATACTTCGAAGCTGCGGTGTGTATTTACTGGTGGTGTTTTGGATGAGGTGTTTGCGACAGAGGCTTCAAACTTTAACCCTGCATGTGTGTTTTTGTATGTGTTGAGTGTTGACCTGTTCATGTTTTCTTCAAAGTCTCCTTAGTACCATGATACTTCTCATAAAAACTAGCAGATAAGCATTCAGTCTCTCGTCAACGGTCATTCACAGAAGAAGAAAACTAGTGTTTGTGTTTTTGTGTCGGCTGGCCTAGTAGTAGCAAGTGTTTCTTACACCAATTAGGGAAAAAAGCAGCATAAAAAAGTAATGAGGTTCAATTAATTATTAATATTTTAAGTCATTAGTAACAGTTCACTAACTTTGAGTTAAACTTACTAGAAATATTTGAGTAAGAGAAAGGTTGAGGTTCACTTTTAGATAAGGTGAGATAACTTTTTGAGAACCGTGTGTTTTGGAGGACCTTGGAAATGTCAACAGGATGATCATGTAACTGGACCTTAAAGCTTAATGTTGCCCTCACATTAAGAGGGATTGTTCAAGTTACTCCACAAAATGTTTCTTCAACCCTGAAATAAACCTTGACACTGGTAGCAAACACATGATGTTTCTCACACCTTAACAGACACGAAACAACAAACTCATGATCAGTTTCTGCAGCATCAGTAACACTAAGGCTTGTGGTTAGTGTAGATATTCATACTATTTGAAACGAGAAACTGACAGGAAAACTATTTTTGAAACATAAGGTACTGACTGGATAAACATGACAATTGTTTTGCAATCTTGACAGAAAATACAATGTCTGCATTGCACTGTAATATCACCAGCAGTACTTTTGATGCCTGGTGCGCTCAAAATAACCTGGAACTTTACAAAGACAAGACTGTAGTGGTGGTCTTTGGTTTCACCTCCTAACTCACCAGTTAGATTTAGCGGTTAGTTTAGGTGACACTATTATCTCAGATAACCCACAGCAAAACGTCCTTTGTCCAATAGTGACACAGTATAGCCTCCAATTTTTTAATAAAGAATGTTAGCTGTTTCACCTGTTTTACTCATTACAGAACTTCCACACTGTAGGCATTTGTCTATGTGATGGAGGTGGCATATGAACGATATGGGTAGAAGTGTTGAATATTATAAATATAATATGAGTGCAATATGCCTATGAATGGTACGTACAAAGAATATTCTAATGTACATTTAATGTACTACATGAACTTGTGAAACTGTCTACCGCAGATTTCAGAAAAGAGGAAGTGACCGATGAGTTGTGCACTGGAAAACCTGGATACAGTAACATTTTTCCACATCAATTTGCTGGGGCAGCTGTTATGTGTCTGCTCATTAGTGTCCGTATATGTATGTCGGTTGGACAGGAAGGGTTGTGGGTTATTGTTTGCTGATTATTGTTATTGTTTGTTCATTCTATGTCAGAGATTCTTATATGCATTTCCTTTGTGGGAACACTACTTGACCCTGCGTTACCGCCTTGCTAGGTGTTGTTTATTGTTTTCTGGGTTTACTGTTGCCCTGTGTTAGTTTATGCCAGGATAGGAACAGTTTTTGTGCTTGCTTCCACGTTGAATAAAATACAAGCCAGCAACTCCCTGCGTTTGACCTCTAACCTTCAGCCAGAACTTGACAGTCATTAATGATGAAAATTTTGAAGGTTTTGTTTGTATATTCAGGTCTGCTGTGAAGTGATAAAATATAACAAGTCTTACATGAATGTCATTTTTGACTGTGAAATACATTTGGAAAAAATTGAAATGTATTTTTATATTTTGACATATATTTCAGAATAAAAGGTGAAAAACATTTTGATCCCTGGAATGTATTTTGAATAAAGTTAAATGTATTTGACTTAATCACACATTCTACATGCATTTTGCATTTCAAAAATACATTTATTTTCCATATGGGTTTGCAGCTTGTAAAAATACATATTTTGTTGTTTTTGGAGGCTTTGGTCATATGCCCTGTTCTCTGTAAAATTATGATCAGAAATTATGAAGTTAGCCAACAGATTTTCCAAAATTAGAGTCTTCAGACATCTTTATTATGCCTTTTAGATGAAAAATACAGATTTCTCACCCAAAATAGTGGAGTTGTCCTTACATACTGAACGGATCCTAATGTACTGTACTGTAACATTCTCTGTGTGTATCATTCCTAACTGGTACATTTCCTTCTGAATAAAGTGAACACCTAGGTATCCAGATTACTGAAGTTCTATGGTTTTCCATGACAAATCTCTGACAGATGTCAGTAAATAATGTTGAGCACAACATGCTTTTTGAGCATGTGAATATACTGTATGTGGTTAGTCACTTGGTGGACAACAGATACCCAGCATGCTCTTGTTTGACTTCTATCTCGTTGAGAGCATCAAGTAGTTTTGGCTATACATTTCTTTCCATTCGTATGTGTATTCTGAGACATGGATTAGAGATCACTAATTTCATCTCTTTTTTTTCATTAGTTTGTCTATTGAATGCACCTCGATCTACAGTCAAGTAAATGATAAATTATAGCATTGAAACAGGTGTGATACCCCATTAATGTGCATTGACAGCGAAAACGTCTTTTTGGCATCCAAATATTGATAAAAGGGCCAAGTCAAATTTACGCCTGCCTAGCATTGTTTTCCTGTTCCTGGAAATGAAACTGTTAGCCATGGCTTGTGCTAGCATGATAGGGGGTAATGAAAGCTCAGGACATTTGGGCAATTCTAGCCTGGTTAAGGCAGTGTGAACGGTGATGGATGAAAGTTGGTAATAGCTGAAACTCAGCAACAAAGCAGAATTGTTGACGCATGTTAACTACACTGCATTCATAAATGTGGTGACCAGCTAATACCACCCCATTGAAATAATGTCCTATCGCAAACATATCTTCTAAATAAGCAAAAGATAGAATTTAATAAAATAATATATTTTACTGGAAATGGGTCAATGTAAATTACTATGACTTAGTTAACATTTTCCACAGCCATGATGTATAATCTTTATATCCATGTATTTATCTACAAGAGAGTGGACCGATCAGGCTAGTCAGTGGGACCGGTCTTTGCTCTGGTAGAGTGGAGGTCTATTACAGTGGCCAGTGGGGGACAGTGTGTGATGATGACTGGGATATGAAGGATTGCAGAGGTGGTGTGTAGACAGCTCAACTGTGGGAGTGCTGTGAGTGCCCCAGGGAACGCCTCCTTCAGTCAGGGCAGTGGGCCGATCTGGATGAATGATGTGAAGTGCTCCGGTGGTGAAAGAACACTGACACAGTGCCCACAGACTACAACACACAACTGCAACCATCGTCAAGATGCTGGTGTTGTCTGCCTCTCAGGTAGAGGGTTTTATCATGTTATAGACATTTTGTGACCTGTGATCTGTAATGAATTGAAAGAGATCTGAGCCACAGCATTCCATTAACATAAAAAACTAAACAACATTGTTGTCACAATATTTAGGAAATCTGCTATTTTTAATTGTAATACAGTATATATACAGTAGGGTCAGTTATATAAACTGTTCAGAGGACAGATAATAGAATGGATACATCTTTCTGTTTTGTAACTTATACACATTTTTTTGTACAGGTTTAACCTTGATGGCACCCACTCTCTCAATAACGTCGTCCCATTCAGCTTTCTCACCTGGTGAAACGGTTGAGTTCATCTGCTCTGTCAGTCAGCGAATTCCCATCACTGTAAACTTTGACTTACATAGGGGAGGATCTTCAATAATGACCCAGGCATTACAAACCACTCAGACTAGTGCCACTTTCACATTGACCAGACTGAAATCTTCAGCCCAGGGAAAGTACACTTGTCTACAAAACTGGACACTGAATGGTCAAAAAATGTTCAGTTCTTCCAGCAACTCAATGGACATCACTATTGGTGAGTAAGAACGGTAACACACAGTTAGGGCACAAAAATATTATATGATAATGTGTATTGTTGTAAAGGATTATGAAACTAAATACCTCTAAACACCATCCGCCACCTTATGCATTTGAAGGTTTAAAAAGTACCATTTACAAAAATACTTGAATCATTGGTCAAATGAGCAAGATAAAAGAAAACAAGACTGATTGAGCACAAGTTCTAAAACTCAGCGCCTTCCAAACCAGGCAAATAAAAACAACATTCTCAGCACTGTTTTATGCTGTAGCTTAAGCCATAAACTAGTTATATACACCTGCAAAGTGACCTGAAGTGCAATATAATGTGCCAACTTCAATCCCAATTAAAACACTTCATCAAACAATTACAGTTTTTTATAAATGCTTACACATGTTTTCTGAAACATGGCTAATTTTCTCAAAACTCTAAACACATATCCAAAAACTCACGCACAAAACCGAAAACTCCACAACACTGCATTGAAAACAATCACCATAAAATGAATGGGCATTTCTAACATCCAATTGAACACTGATGTGCTCAATGGAAAACACTATTATGATATTCTTATGAATAAGTATTTTGCATTTTCAGTATTAAACTACATAGACTGTCATGTTTTCATACTCAAAAATAAAACACAAATACAAGAATAGAATGTTTTTTATCCAGAAATACTGTACACATCTCAGCAAACACAGTTGGATTCGTAAAGTGGTCTTCAAACAGAACAAACTATAGAAAAAAAAAAAAGCTTTCATATTCTGTATAGAACCAGACAAGGAACCAGGCAAGCCTAGTTCAGCCAGCCCACAATTAAAAGTGATAAATGTTGTTGCCCTCGCTGGATTTGAACCCAGGTCTCTCACATGAGAGGCTGTCTCACTTTTGGCCTTTGATTGTTAAAGCTATGATTGCTAATTTAAAAGCAACAAGTGTTTACACAAATGAGGAGTCAATGGTGTGATTGGTGGTTTGAGTTTAGCATTTTGAATGGCAGTGTTTTCCATGTGAACACAAGAGATTTTATGATTGAAGAGTGGGCCAAATGTAGACAATTGTGTGTAGTGTTTTGCGTGGTTTAGAACAGCAAAATGAGTGAAAAGTGGGAAATGTGTTTGTATTTGTGCAGAATTGGTGTATGATAAGGTACATGAGATTCTGGTTTTGGTCAGTTTGACTTAAGTTCCAGTGATAGTGTGTAAGCAATTGAGAAAATCAGTAGCTGTAGGTGATCCAATTGTAAACTGAAGGACCATCTTTAAATCTGCTGATAAGTTATATTTCTCCTCTGTTATGTTGGGGTTCTGCAATTAATCGTTTAAACATCCATGTGATTAACAATACTCCTTTCAACCTTTCTCCAATTCTGTAGTAATTGATTCTTTAATAATAAAATATTCACCTCTGATCATATTTGTTGAAAAGAACAAGATGTGGCCCCAGAATGACACATCATGTGCCCTGAATATGTTTATGAAATATATAACTTGCGTTTCTCACAATATCATATTACAATGCATGTCATATATTTTAGCGTTGAATATTGTGTTAAAATAATGAACTATATGAATATGCAGTACATAATGCATTTCTCATCAACACATCATGGAATTAATCTTCAAGACATTATTTTCAGAGAATCTCCTTGTTATAGTGAGTTTAACTAATTATCATTGGCAAAATGGGGAGCAAACCCACATAACCACCAGTCTAGGCCATATTACATTACATTAATTACTGTGAAAAAGACAATTATTATTTTTTACAAATAAGAGTCGATTTGTAAATTGTACAGTATGTATTTACCATAATTTCTATTAAATGCATTTTTATCTTAATTTAATACGGACCTTTATTCACAGAATCATACAACTGCCATTGTGTCACAATATAATGATAGATGTTCAGTGAATACACCAAAGTTTTAACTTTAGTTACTGCCAAGCAGCATATAGCACCTTTTTCAGTTTCAATATAATGACCCACTTTGTAGTCCAAGTTTACATTTCAAAAGAGACTCATTATGAAAACAATATGCATACATTTTTACACAGTATCATGAATGCCATTCCTTTCTGTAAAAGTACTTCAAAGAAACGACTAGATAACATAATAAACGCATGACAGGAAACAATACAAACATGGAAATATATAAGTTAGATGTACAGTGGATATAAAAAGTCTACACACCCCTGTGAAAATGCCAGGTTTTTGTGATGTAAATCAATGAGACAAAGATAAATCATGTCAGAACTTTTTCCACTTTTAATGTGACCTATAATGTGAACAATTCAATTGAAAAACAAACTGAAATCTTCCAGGGGGAAAAATGAAAAATAAAAACCTTAAAATAACATGGTTGCATAAGTGTGCAACACCCTCTTATAACTGGGGATGTGGCTGTGTTCAGAATTAACCAATCACATTCAAACTCATGTTAAATAGAAGTTATTACACACCTGCCATCATTTAAAGTGACTCTGATTAATCACAAATAAAGTTCTGCTGTTCTAGTAGGATTTTCCTGACATTTTCTTAGTTGCATCTCAGAGCAAAAACCATGGTCTGCAGAGAGCTTCCAAAGCATCAGAGGGATCTCATTGTTGAAAGATATCAGTCAGGAGAAGGGTACAAAAGAATTTCCAAAGTATTAAATATACCATGGACCACAGTGAAGACAGTCATCATCAAGTGGAGAAAATATGGCACAACAGAGACATTACCAAGAACTGGACGTCCCTCCAAAATCGATAAAAAGACGAGAAGAAAACTGTTCAGGGAGGCTTCCAAGAGGCCTACAGCAACATTAAAGGAACTGCAGGAATTTCTGGCAAGTACTGGCTGTGTGCTACATGTGACAACAATCTCCCGTATTCTTCATATGAATGGGCTATAGGGTAGAGTGGCAAGACGGAAGCCTTTTCTTACAAAGAAAAATACCCAAGCCCGGCTGAAGTTTGCAAAAACAAGCATCAAGTCCCCCAAAAGCACGTGGAAAAATGTGTTATGGTCTGACGAAACCAAAGTTTAACTTTTTGCTATAATTCCAAAAGGTATGTTTGGCGCAAAAACAACACTGCACATCACCCAAAGAACACCATACCCACAGTGAAGCATGGTGGTGGCAGCATCATGCTTTGGGGCTGTTTTTCTTCAGCTGGAACCGGGGCCTTAGTCAGGGTGGAGGGAATTATGAACAGTTCCAAATACCAGGCAATTTTGGCTCAAAACCTTCAGGCGTCCGTTAGAAAGCTGAAGATGAAGTTCACCTTTCAGCACGACAATGACCGAAAGCACACATCCAAATCCACAAACGCATGGCTTCACCAGAAGAAGATTAATGTTTTGGAATGACCCAGCCAGAACCCAGACCTGAATCCAATTGAACATCTGTGGGGTGATCTGAAGAGGGCTGTGCACATGAGATTTACTCTCAGTCTGACAGATTTGGAGCGCTTTTGCAAAGAAGAGTGGGCAAATATCGCCACGTCAAGATGTGTCTTGCTAATAGACTCCTACCCAAAAAGACTGAGTACTTTAATAAAATCAAAAGGTGCTTCAACAAAGTATTAGTTTAAGGGTGTGTACACTTATGCAACCAGGTTATTGAGTTTTTTATTTGTTATTTTTCCCCCTCAAAGATTTCAGTTTGTTTTTCAAATGAATTGTTCATGTTATAGGTCACATTAAATGTGGAGAAAGTTCTGACATGATTTATCTTTGTCTCATTTTTTTACATCACAAGAACCTGGCATTTTAACAGGGGTGTGTAGACTTTTTATATCCACTGTAAATGCTAAATGCATATTACCAACTATAATTTGTCATTTATGTAAATATAATTACATGTATACAAAGACATATTAACATCTATTTGAAAACTGCCAAAATCAAATATGTAAATATGTGTTTGAAATATATGGCCATACATTAGTAATACATATAATATATATATATATATATATATATATATATATATATATATATATTAGTATATGTTTAAAAACAATTATAAGCACATATTAAAAATATATGTTTTCGAAAGATATGTCAATATATATATAATACTTCCGGGTGGGTAGCCTAAACATTCAGCTTACAAAAAACAACAATTTGCAATATCCTTCAAAAGAAAGAATGAACTTGTCAGCTCATCAACTGCAAATTACCTGGTAGGCCAAGGAAGACCTCTACAGGAATAAATAATTGACAAATAATTACCTCAATGAAGAAAAGAACAAAATAGTTTGACAGGTTAGGAGCAGTGGTGTACTGGTACCTGGAGAAGTGGGTATACTGTAATCCAGTGGTATAGTGGTGCCCGGAGAAGTAGGTATACTGTAATCAAGGGTGTAGAATTAGGGGGGACGGGGGGTCATATTCATAGCAACTAGTTTCTAAGTAATTAATGATTTGATTGTTATTCATAAATAGAATAATAAATTATGTGTCAGGCAGTCATTCATGCAATGGTATGCAAAATCATGATCCTATTAAACAGCTACTTTTTAATAGGATTTTAAACAGCCACAATTAGGGTACAATCATTTAGCAATCAATTATTTATTTATCAATCACTGGATACCTATTTGGAAGTTGAAAACAAACATTTCAGCACTTTGTCAACAATTATTAAATGATCAATGTGTTTTGATATTAAATGTAGCCAGAAACGTAATCAGAAAGTAGCAACAGAAATTGTCAAGGAGTATTAACCCAACTCCAACTTCTGACTCTATTAAGAGGTGCAGAATATAGGTATAGAGGACATACACATTAATAGTGTAGTAAGAACATTTACTTAAACTCTAATAGAGAATACTGCAATAGAGAATACTACAGACCAGGTATTCCAAAACAGTTCAAAGGTTCTACCAAAAACAGTCAAACTTAAGCATGAGTGTGGGTGAGAAAGTAGGCATGTGATTGAGTGAGTGTGTGTGAGAGAGGGAGTGTATTGAATGAGAGTTTGTGCCCTGTGGCCTACATTGCAGAGGTCTCTTTAGCTACTGATGCCTTTAAGCACAACCAATTTTTCAAAAAGTGTGGCATTTAGATGTCGTTCATGGGGCTGGTTGATCAGTCCAGCAAAAAAAAATAAACGCTCTACTGGAGCTAAGGATGGGATGATTGTGTTAAACTTCCAAAAAGGTGCTTGATTAGGGGATACTGCTCCAAAGATGCCAAGTACACGTTTCTCACCTTGACCTTCTTCAGGTATGGATGCCTTTTCTGTTCTGATCTCAACAAGTCTGGGCAAATTACTGAGTAGGCACCAATCAGAGGCAGCATTTTTATGATGTCATCATTTAGACTTTTCACAAACTATTTTACAGTATTTTTAAGCTACAAAATACAAAACACTAAAGTATTTTGATACAAAATATGATGCAATTTTCATCAAATACAAATGACAAAATTCTATTTTGTATTTGAAACGGCGTATACCTGTGTATACCCTCCACTACACCACTGGTTAGGAGCCCTCCTCAGTGGGTAGGACTGTAGATTGCGCCCACTGTAATCTGCAGACGACTCCACCAGCAGAACTACAGAGATGCAATGTGTTTATAGAAAAAAAAAGAGGCAAGAAAAATAATTAGGCAGCATCTTGCCGCACAGCTGGGTCTGGCCACAACGCCTTGTCCACATCACAGGCAATATCTTCGCTTGCCAGACATCGAGGGAAGAAGCGCCTTGAGTGCCTTATCCATCCCTGAATCGCACCCACATCAATCTCATCACATGCCTCTTCCATAGCCTGCACAAGAGGCATGCGCACAAAGGGCTGCCGGTCGTCTACCTTCCATGCCGAAAAGAACTCTTCTATGGGGTTCAGAAATGGTGAGTATGGTGGGAGGTATTGCACGAGAAATGGTGGGTGGTCAGCAAACCAGTTTTGGACTGGGGCTGCACGATGAAAGCTCACGTTGTCCCATACTACAACGTACCGGTGTCTTTGATGGTCTGCATCATTCATATGCTCTGGTGGTATGAGAATGTTGTGGAGTCTGTCCAGAAATGTGAGAATATGGGCTGTGTTGTATGGTCCAAGGTTGGCATGACGGTGGAGGACACCATGTGTTTTGGAGATGGCAGCGCGCATTGTGATGTTCCCACCACGTTGCCCAGGAACATCTATAATGGCTCTGTGGCCAATGACGTTTCTCCCCCTTCTTCTGGTCCTTGTTAGGTTGAACCCAGCCTCATCTATAAAGATGAACTCATGTGGGATTGCATGAGCATCCATTTCCAGTACTCCCTGAAAACAAAGAACAAAAATCAGTCAATATGGTGTTATCCAGTACACTGGGAAACAATGTTGCGTGTAGTGTACTGTAGTCAATATTGTACTTACATCCACATATGCTCGTTTGACCTCTTTGTTTCTTTGAGAGTTTCTCTCAAACGGCAGTTTATAAAGTTGTTTCATTCTGATTTGGTTTTGCTTGAGAATGCGAGCCAATGTGGACAGACTGACTCGTTGAATGTTGTTGAATATGGTGTTGTCTTAGATGATGTGGCTTTGAATTTCTTGTAATCTGATTTCATTATTTTCCAAAACCAAGTTTACAATGGGAGCTTCCTGTACCCCGGTGAACACTTGGCCCCTTCCTCCACCATGGTTGCGTCTCTCAGTCCTTTAGAAAAACAAAAAAACAAAAATATAGGGCTTGGATAATGCAGCATAAAGATATTTCCCCCACAGTACAGTAAATTGTACAGGAAACCTGTACAGTTAGTGTATGACATCAGCTATTCATGAAGTAAACAGGTGTCACCCAACTGATACACTATGACATGGGTTGTACTATATAGTGTTTAAGAAATTTTGGTTACATACCTGTACTCCAGTCTAAATGTCCGGATGACACAGGCGACAGTAAAAAGTTGGGCTGCACTCTCTGTCCAGTCTCTCGCATTGTCAGCCCATGGTTGATGACATGATCAACTAAGGTTGCTCTGATTTCATTTGAAAGTTGTTGTCTTCTTTGGCCATGAACTCCTCTACCAGCTCTACCCCTACCTCTCACTCTTCCTCCCCCTCTCATTCTCACCCTCCCTCTTCCTCTTCCTCTCTCTGCAACGTCTTCCATTATTGTTGTAAGAAAAAAGGTGCTCACCTGTGGTCTTTTCATTGTGCTTACTTCCTGATTGAAGTGGTAATAATTAACCATTGAGGTGTTCGGCCAGGTGGCACATGTATTGGCCAATTAGCTCATGTATTGTCATTTTGAATGGCAGTGTTTTGAAATGGCAAACATGTGACTTTATGTCAGATTGTTGTGTCTTATGAAGAGAACCGTGTGCAGTGCATTTAAAAGGTGCCATTTTGAATTGCAAAATGTGTGTAAAGCAGAAAATGTGTTTAGACTTTCGGAGACTTGAGAAGAGGTTTTTCTCTCTGTGTGTCAGTTTAAATAATTGTGCTGTGCATGTCATTTTAGTGTTAGGAATTGGAAAAACTGTAACAGCCTATTTTTTCCCATATTTACTTCCACCGCCTAAAATGTCCCTCACTGCTCCAAATGGTTCGATGTTCTGGGGATCTGAGGGGTCAGAGGTTACCAGGGGCCACAGCTTCTCCATCACCTGCTCCATTCAGCCACGGTATCCTGGAGGTCTCTTCCATCTGGACTTCTCTGGGTCCAACAGGACTGAGACTAAGCCAGCAGTCAACCACTCTGCCTCCTTTCACTTCCCTGTTGTAGAGTATAAACATGAGGGGAACTACAGCTGTAGCTATGAAGTCAACATTTCCACCTGGACCTTTCATTCTACTAAAACAGAGTTCAAAAACAGTTCTAAAACAGTCAGCAAGGTAAAAGTTTAATGTTTTTCAAGGGGCATTACTACATTATCATATTTAAGATTTGTGGGTAGAGACTCCATAGATGCTAGGTAGGCTAATATCACTCAGGGCTTGTTTACATAATGATAAATTTTTCGAGACATGTTAAAGAAACTTTATAATATGATAGATTATTTTGTTGTGTCAACTTGCAAATATCGATAGCTCAAGCCACCACTTTCCAAGGTAGCGTGCACCGCATTTTCGATCGAGCCACCCCGCAGGTTTGCAAGTGTGAAGACAATTGTGACGGAATTGTATGTTTCTGTGTAGTGTGCGCACATATCACTCGATTTTCTCTTGACTGAGGCATACAATTCTGCGTGGTCCATCTCGAAGACGCTATGGAAATGATTATGCAAACTAAGATAAGTCTATGTTGCATTTTATTCTCCATCTCGTAATTTAATGATGTGGTAAGGGTTGAGAGAGTGACTGAAACCTCGGTTTCCAAGGTTGCAGATCTGTAATATGGTGTTGTTTCTTTCTGTAGCATCTCCAATTCTCGTTATTGCTTCTGGTGCAGCAGTTGGGCTTCTTCTCCTGCTGATACTGGTGGTCGTTTCCTGTGTAGTCTGGAGGAAGAGGAGAAACAGACAGCCACCTATGACGATATCCCAAAGACAATGTAAATGTTGATAGTGATTGGGGGGAGGGTGTTGAGAGTGATGGGGGGAGGGTGTTGAATCTAGGGTTTCAGAATTCCACTTTGTAAGATTCCTTGAATATGGAAGGACTAAGCCGAAAATGCTAAATCCTTAAACCAGGATTTATGGAAAACCTGGGAAGTTTGGTGATAGATTTAAATTATATAATTCATATGTACTGGACTTCTGATCTTTTAGCTCTTTTGGCTTGTACCTCAAATTAAAACCAATAAAAACATCAAATGTATTTTATAAAGTTGTTTTTTATAAAGTCGTTTCAATGTTTTTTGCATATACATAACCTTGGTCTGTGACCTGATTTAAAAACACTAAAAAGCACCTTTTTAGGGACAGTGGGAAATGCAAAAACCAATATGAAAAAGCCTACTTGAATAAATACGTGCGTAAGCAACAAACTAATAATAATTTTTATTATTACATGAAAACACTGTAGGTGAACGGTGTGAAGATGAAGAGGACTACGTCAACATGAAACCATTGACAGGTATTACGACCTGAAGACAAGATACTGTGCAGGAAGGTATGTGAACATGGATACACGTAATACAACAAAAATTGCATGGAGGAATTACAACAGTTGTGAAAGGATAGCGTGTGTCAAGGTCTTGATTTGAACTCGATACAAGTAACTCAAATGTAGAAATGTTTTTTTATTAAGACACACATTCACCCTGACAGCATGACACAGCTACAGAAAACTTCACAGTAACTCAAACATTTGTGTTCATCCTCAGGAATGCTTCAGGAGCAACAACCAGAGTTGGAAATAATGAAGATACATCAAAGGCTACACAGACCATATATGAAAATCCGGATTAAGTCACCGAGATGGCCATTGCTGGTGACAGTGATTTTTTAGACCTGGAACAGCTCAGTTCATGTAACGCTGTAAATGGGAATGACTATGAAGAAATGACTATGTATGAAAACTTGGGCTGAACTGATTTTAAAAAAATGACCATTATTCAACCCGGTGAGCCGATTGACAACCAATTCTTATTTACAAACTGGCCGAAGCCATAATGACTGCAAGACAGTAGTTAGTTACATATGAATATAAAAAATAAACAATAAATTACCGTTAAAAACTACAAAAATGCATGCAATGGGATAAGACAGAGATGAGAAAGAATTATAACATATAATAATGTACATGTTCACATCAATAAACGTGGGTAAGGTGCTGTTCACTGCAGTGAACAGTTTGAGTGTGAACGAGCAGTGAGAGGTATCTACCGGAGTGGAGCTTTCTGTTGGGTTGGGTGATATTTTGGAGCAAACTGAGGTAAGGCAGGGATTTGCTTCAGAAGGAATTGTAGATGCACTTCGTGGGACATTTTATTTTTTGTTAAATGTAGGAGTGTACTAACTTTTTCACATAGAAAATGTATTTCTGTTTATTTTAATTCATTACATGGTTTCAAAGTATTTTGTGTGATTTGTTAAATTGGGTTACCTTTTATCAATGATTAGGGTTGGAATTTAGAGTTTGGAATTGAACAAAAAAATCAACACATCCAAATATAAAAAAATTACAATCACCAATCACACTGATTAGGATATTCAGCCAAAATAATATTAAAATATATATAAATATATATATAAATACATATATTAAACAGTTTGGATCAAGTACAAGCACACAAAAAGTAAAAATAAGACCACATGTAAAAATGTGTTTACTTTCTCTTCAAAACAAGTAATTATCTTCTAAAATATTATGTCCTACTGAAGCTGTGCTGTAAATGAAATATCTGTACTGTCTTATTTACAACACATACACACCTTTCTGCTGGTATCAATGATAAATTATTATGTGTATGTGTCAATTGGCTTACTGATGTGTAGATGGCTTATACTGATCCACAGTACAAACATAATATTGACATTAATATGGCACTGGTGAAGAAATAAAGAATGTTATAAAGCAGAGCATATTGTAATGCAGCTCTGAACATGACCACATGGGGGACTAAATTTGTGTTCAAGTATTGCTCGTGGGTGTGCGCTCGCTTCCTCTAGGGAGTTACTCCCCCTCAAAAAGCAGTTCTTGGCGGTATGTGTTCCCATTGACTCCACAAAGGGGTTGACATGCCTTTGTGGTGCCTGAGCCGTGCACAGGCATGGGGTCGTGCACAACGGGAAATTATTTTGCCCAATTAAATAGTTTTGTTTTGTTATGTACAATGGGATGGTTTAAATTGGTGATTTTGATTTGTAATATTGTTAAATTAGGGGGACTAATTGGCACTGTAATAAGGAATGTGTATGATACGAACTAATTATCTGCATTTGACTATTAGGAATATTAGCATTGTTATGCTCTAAGGTGGGTGGGGTCGGGGTAATGCCCAAATAAAAGGGGCCTCTGATGAGGGTGATGGAGTCTGATGCTGGCTACTGAACAGGAAACAGAGGTCCTGGAGTAGCAGAGAGACCGTAACCAGAAAACAATGAGGGTCTTTTGAGTGAATCGGCTGTATTGTTCAATTTCACTTTTGGTTACTGTTTGTTATTTAGAAAAATGTTTTTTTATTATTTTGAATTTTTGGAAAATTCAAAAAATTCAAAATAAAAACATTAAGTTTATTTTCTGGATTTTTGGGGCCCTGAAAAAAAACACCTTGCATGTAAGTGCTGTCTGTAAGGGCTGTGGCATCTGTTTCTATTACATTATAGGGTAATCTTGAGAGTCCACATGGCACATAGCCTGGAGGTATTTTTTGGGTCATTATCTCTCTGTTGGATGAACCTGACCTACTAAGCTTGCACCAGAGGGTTTTACATGGCGCTGCAAAATGCTGTGCTAGCCGTTTTGGTTCAGGGTGCCACTCACTCTGTACAAGTCACTGACTCTAGATGCAGCAAAAGCGTTCCAGACCATCAAGCTTCCTCCTCCATGTTTGACAGTTGGTGTCACACACTGAGGAACCATCATTTCACTTACTCGACAACGTACAAGAACACTCCGTGATGAATCGAAGATTTTAAATTTTGATTTATCGGACCATAAGATCTTCATCCTCTCTTCAAGTAGTCTACTAGCCGTGCTTTATGGCCCTGACAAGCTTCTTTTTCTCATTTTGCCATCTTATCAATGCCTCCTTACCGCCCCTAGATTAGTCGAATCTGCAGCTTGAAGTCTTCTTTTCACAGTTGAAACTGAGACTTACCTACTTCGACCAGTGTTAAGCTGTGCTTCAAGCTGTTGTCTTGTGAGCCGTCTATTACGCAAGCTGTTGACTCTCAAAAACTTCTTCACGTTCTGTTGTGGCTCTGGGTCTGCCAGACCTCTCCCTGTCAAAATTTCCTGCACTTTCCAAGTGCCTTTCGATGGTGTTGGAAACATTGGCTGTCTTTGCAATTTTTCTAAAGACCTACACTTTCTACCTTTATCTTACTATGATGGTCTGGTCTGTCTTTTCTTGCCATTATTTTAGCACACTACTACATCCTGCATTACAATATTGTCCAAATAATGTTTAAGAGGATGTAGTAACTGTCTGTTTCAACACATACTTTTAGCAAACAAGTTTATTTATATTTGTATTGTCTTTTATATAGACAACGTTTTTTTTAAGTAATCAACAAAAGTTGGGACACCTGTTGGAATAGTTAGCATCATCTTTAAAGGCTTACAGTAGTTTATTTCCATTACTTCAGAACAGCTGCAAGTTTCCATTACCATTACTTGTTCCCTGAATAACTCTGAAATGTACATACTTTTTCAGTTTTTGGTCACCTAAACCTAATTTTTAAACCTCTGGCCATAAAAATATGGGGGTGTTCTAAAACTTTTGACTGGTAGGGTACTCCTTTCCTGTGTGGTTTACCCAAAGATCTTGCCATTGCTCACCAATTTTTGCAGGATATTCCATTTGCACAGGTAGCAATGGTGATCCAACGACAAAAACATGGAAAACATTTCAATATAATTTATTTTCTGTTCTTACAATCTCTATAAGTCCCTTCTCAAGGAATAAGTCACATCTAAAACAGTAAATGGTTAACCCCACCCACATAGTCAATTTCGTTGATGAAACATGTCTGTGTTTGTCGTCTTCTTTGGGGTGTATTCAGCAACAAATCGTTTTACGCTGTTTTTAGCTACAACACCAATAGCTACACCAGAGTAAAACAGTAACTACTACTACAGCTCCCTGTCTGAAGCAGGAGGAGAGGCTGAGGCTAGTGTAGAGAGAGGCAAGAGATACATTTTAGTGAAAGGTACACACACAAACAGCAGCCCAGGGATGACACCACAAAAAAACAGGGAACCAAAATTCACTGGAGCAGCTTGAAACAGTAACTGAAAGTGTTGCTATTCTCTTATACTCTTATAATAAGAGTATCCGGAGTGAAAACTTGGTAAATTTTAAGACAGAGTGGTGTAATTGCCAACTATTACTAAGCAGGTTATGTATGGGCCTTTTGCTGCATGTAATTTTTGTCATAGAAACATTGGAGTACATTGAAATACGCTGTAACATGAATTTTCATCATTAAACAGAAACTCTTTTCCACAGCGACTCACAGATAGATGAATGCCCTGACAACCCAGAAATAATATGTAGATTTTACTCAGTAAAGCAGCTATCCCTCTCATTTTGACACCTCATTGCGAAACCAGTTTCCATAGTAGGTTCCATGAGGAAGCTATAAAAGCTGCAAGGCCAAGAGTGTGGTTAAGGTTAAGCGCTCAGTCATAGGCGTGTGTTTTTAATCTGGATTTAAAAACTGATATGTTTGGGACTAAGATCTTTTGGTAGTTTATTCCAGTTGTGTGCAGCATAACTGCTAAATGCAGCTTCTCTGTTCAGAGAGTGATTTGCTCTGTTCTCTTGGTCCTGGTTAACATTCTAGCAGCAACATTCTAAATGAGCTGCAGCTGTTTTCCAGTCTTTTTGGGGAGTCCAGTTAAGAGGCCATTACAGTAGATAACCGTACTAGAGATAAAAACATGGATGAGATTCTCTTGGTCATTTTGGGACACCAAGCCCTTGATTCTGGCTATATTTTTAAGATGATAGAATGCTGTTTTCGTGACAGATTTGTTATGACCGTTGAACGTGAGATCTGAGTTTTTGTTTGGACTAGATCAGAACACCAAGTTTATGCACTTGGTCCATGGTTTTTAGGGCCCGAGAATCCTGCTCTTTACTAATACTAGTTCTCTTATTTTTATTGCCAAACACAATAATGTCTGTTTTATCTTGATTTAATTGTAGACAATTTTGGTTCATCCAGGTATTTATGTGCTCTATGCAGTGACACAGTGAGTCTACTGAGCTATTGTCATACGGTTCAAGAGCCATTTATATTTGCATATCATCTGCATTGCTATGGTGGTTAATGTTGTTCTGTGGAATTTTGCCTAGAGGTAGCATAAAGAGATTGAACAAAAGCGGTCCGAGAACTGATCCCTGGGGAACTCCGCATGTCATAGCCACCCTATCAGATTCATGATTACCAATGGTAACAAAGTAACCCCGGCCATCTAGATAAGATCTGAACCAATTAAGGACTGTCCCGGAGAGTCCTACCCAATTTTCCAGCCTATCTGTAAGTGTTCTATGATCTACAGTGTCAAATGCTGCACTGAGATCTAATAGAACTGTTATTTTATCGGAATCAGTATTCAGCCGTATATCATTTAAAACTTTAATCAGGGCCGTTTCAGTACTGTGGTGAGGTCGGGAAGACTGACTGAAATTTGTGTAAGAGACCGCTTGAGTTCACAAAATTGCTGAGTTGATTGAAGACAACGTTTTAAATGATCTTGGCTATAAGAGGGAGATTTGATACAGGTCTATAGTTGTTCAATATACACTAGATGCATCCAGTGTTCTCTTTTTTAATAGAGGCTTTATGGCAGCTGTTTTTAGAGACGTTGGGAAAATGCCTGACTGCAGAGAGCTATTTTTATAGAGTTAAAAATAGTTTTAAAAAAGTCAGATGGCAGTGTGTTGAGACAACATGTGGAAGCTTTAAGATGTCGAACTGTTTCTTCTAGGGATTTTTGATCAATTGTATTAAATTGCAACAAAATAACCAAGTTACGTTCTGGTGGTCGTAGTAGCGGTACAGTGTCATTGATTGACTGTGTAGTTCTGATGGTCCGTCTAATACTTAATGTTTTCACTAAAGAAACATGCAAATTCATTACATTTCACAGTGGACACGAGTTCTGATGCTATATGCTTAGGGTGACCAGATTCAATAGGGTGAAATATGGGGCAGTCAGACAATTACACCCCCCCCACACACACACCGAACAACAAAGTAGGGCCTACTATTTTATTGTATATAAAATTGTATTATCAAATGCACAAATACAGTTTCTTCTGTTTGTGTACAGTCATTGTCTAGATACAGTATCTAGACAATGACTTAGACTGAAGCTCAAGTGTGTTTCACTCAGAACAACACATTAGCCTATGCGTTTCTCTGAAAAAGGCAAATATGAACAGTATCCACTTTAAAAGCTATACTATAATAAAATATTGCATATGTGACAAATTAATGAATTGGATTGAAACAACAGATGTCTGTTTGCACTCCGGATAACATGAACACATTATGCTCTGAAAAATTAACACAGCCTATGTTTCAGGTGTACACAGCAACAACTGTAATAATGTAACAGAGTTATACCTACTCACTTTTGCTAATTTAAATCGGGGGTTGTGGAGTCCGGTGGCCTGTTGTACTTTTCGCATGAGCCAATCTTTCTCAGAGTATGCTTGTCTTTAATGAGTTTGTCATAGAAATCTGTGCACTTTTATCCAAAATGTACTTTTATCCAAAATATACTAACAAATAGTAGCCTAACATTGGCTTTGTTGTTGATACAGCAAGTAAAGATTTCACGTGCACAGGTGCTTTTTCGAGACTCTGTGTAACTCATAGTTGAAGCTACAAAGGCTTTGTTTATAGATGTCATAGTGGATTTGAAGTTTAGTTTTCCGCCACATATGTTCCACTTTCCTACATACTCTTTTCAGGGCGCTTACCATCATGGTGGTTCTCCATGGTGTTTTCTGTTTGCTCATAGATTTCTTTACCTGTACCGGTGCAACACGATCCATGACATTCAATATTTTGGCGTTAAAATTATCCATGAATACATCAACTGACTCTGCACTTATTGTTGGAGAGATAGCTATGGCCTCCATAAACTGAGCATTGGTACTCACGTTAATGTACCTTTTCTTAACAGAAACAGAGTTTACTTGTATATCCGGGGTGATTAAACAAAGACACAAATGATCAGCCAGGGCCAAGTCTTTAACCATGACAGAGGAAATATTGAATCTTTTGAAGGTAACCAGATCAAGAATGTGGCCTTGACTGTGCGTATGCTCTTTCACATGTTGAGTGAGATCAATAGAGTCAAGTAGTGCAAAAAGTTCTTTGGCATTATTGTCCATATTATTATCTATGTGGATGTTAAAATCCCCTGTTATAATAAATAAGTTATAATCAACAGATATAACAGAGAGTAGTTCAGCAAAATCATCAATAAAATTTGCAGAGTATCATGGAGGTCTGTAAATGGTTAAAAACAAAATGTTGGGAGCACCCTTCAAAGTAAAACAGATGTATTCAAAAGAAATAAAATAAAATTATTTTCTTTGCACTGGAATGTATCTTTTAACAGGGCAACCACTTCTCCTTTCCTATCATTTCAACATGTATTCATATAACCTCATATTTCAGATGCTGTCTCGTTGAGAACACTGGCACTACAGTCTTCTGATAGGATGGTTGTAGAATATTACAATTGTTGGCAAGAGATCTGATATTAAGTAAACCAGCTTAATAGAGATAATAGGGGTTCCTGGACTAGTAGGTTGACGTGTTACAGATAACAGATTAGGCAGGTTTACTTCATAAGTTGAATGCACTCGATTCCTTATATTTCTAATCAACACAGGAATAGAGATACTGGGTCACAGCTTGTTCTCAAGACAGTCGGCATTGCTATTTTTACAATAGCAGGGACCCGAAGCGCATCACCGAGTATATTCTGTGCTCTGTGGAAATAAAGGACAAGGTTGTTGATGATGTGGCAGTTGTCTAAGCAATCATTTTAAACGGGGGGCAGGAGTGGAACATAGGGAAAGATGAGCTCTGCTCTCTTTGGGTAGAACTAGCTTCCTGATTGGTGTGTGTGGTGGAAGGGGGGAGGGTGAGTAAGGCAAAGGGGGTGAGGATGGATGTGGTTGAGGGGGAGATGGTGAGTGTGGTGGAGGGGGGGTGGGATTTGTTGAGCCCCCGTTTGGGACAAGGACAACTTCTGGAAGCATTGGGTGATTTTAGTCAGGGGGTCAGGTGAGAGGGGGTGGATACTCTGCCTATGTGAGCTGTCCTTAGGAGTTATTTGAATATGGATGCAATAACTTTCGCGCATCTTTGAAGGGATTGTACGCCTGTGGGCTCAATCTAGGTAGAAGGCTGAAGAGTGCTATACTTCGGGCACACAATGGTTCCAGTCTAGATTTCCTGGTTACGTGAGCAGTGTGATAATATTTTGGCGAAGACAGATTTTACTGTCTACAAACTGTCTACCCCAGACACATCAACACAAATGAGGAAGTAACAGATGTGCTTTGAACTGAAAGTGTCCTCACACACAGGGCCCGCTCCAGGCATAAGCAACATAAGCGGTCGCTTAGGGCCCCTAACCACTAGGGAGCCCTCAACTGATAGGGATGAGGGGGCCCGAAATGAAATGGCTAAAGCCGGCACTGCTCTGACAAACTTGTCATTACACTTTTACCATGAAATGTACTCAGTTCCTCAAGATGAGAGTATGGATATGTGTTCTTCATTTGATAGTGGGTGAGTGTGATTGCCAAATTGTCCAAAATACTTTAATTTGTTTGCTGGTTTATTTCATATGTAGTGTCTATAAGGATGACACCTTTTTATGCCTAGAGACTTCAGTCAATAAATGTTTCCAATTAATTATGTACATAAGACCCACCAAACCTGAAGTAGAATTAATTCCTAATAACTACAATCATAAATAGTTCATTCTGAATAAAATCAGATTAATGTTAATAGAAGGTATTACAATACTTAAAGATGCATTCTAAAATCGATCAACTCAGAAATAAAGTTTTGCATTACTGGTCAGAACCATGATCACATTTTGGGACGATCAGTGTTGACTAATGTGGCTCGTTATCTCAAGCACATCGTTCCATGATAGATCTGCAGTACTATTTTTATATCAATGTCTGTGTTTACATCAATGTTCTATTAATTATGTCCACTACCATTCAAAAGTTTGGGGTCACTTAGAAATGTCCTTGTTTTCCGTGAAAAATATGAAATGAGTTTCAATAGAAAAAATAGCAAAAATAATAGCAAATACAGTCATTGACAAAGTTAGAAATAATTACTTTTAATTGAAATAACACACAGGACAGATGGTTGCTGATAATGGGTCTCTGTACGCCTGTACTCCTATG
This sequence comes from Esox masquinongy, assembly GCA_016801175.1. Taxonomy (NCBI): domain Eukaryota; kingdom Metazoa; phylum Chordata; class Actinopteri; order Esociformes; family Esocidae; genus Esox; species Esox masquinongy. The sequence goes on from JACXGI010000941.1 coordinate 45,566, forward strand.
TAGACATTCGATTAAAAATCAGTCGTTTCCAACACTTAACAATGTCTACATTGTACTTATGAATTTCATGTTATTTTAATGTACAAAAAATAGCTTTTCTTTTGAAAACAAGGACATTTCTACATGTGTGTGACCCCAAACTGTGAGGTCCGGGATGTCCCCTGTTTCCCTTCGTTGAATTGAATGTAGCCTGCTTGTGAAATCCGGGAAGTGACCTGTTTCCTTTGTTGCCTTGAATGTTGCCTACCCAATCCCCATTATTGTTTGCACCTGTGTCTCGTTCTACCCCTATATAAGTGCTGTGTTTGCGGCCAGTCTTTGTGAGGTATTGTTTGTGTATGCAACTCTACTGAGCCTTCTTCTCCCCCCGAGCGTGCCAGTATCCCTGCCTACTTCTTGTATCAGCCCGTCTCTGTATCCTGACCATTGCCTGCCTGTTGACTGCCTCTTTTGGATTACCCTTTGTACCTCTGCCTCCTGCCTACGTGCTTTGACTGTTACCGACCAATCGCCTGCCCATTGACTACGCCACTGCCTGTTCCTTCGGCACTCCTGTGTTTTCTCCCTAATTAAAGGAGTCCCTGCGCTCAGCGCTTGGATCCATTCCTCCATCCCTCTGTTTCGTGTGAGTTCATTACACAAACCTTTGAATGATAGTGTATATGTTTGATGTCAAACACAAACTTCTACCCTTACGGCCGGTTTCGCAGCATTGTCCTGGATGGAAAATCCTTGCTTATTCTGTGTCTAGGAAATCACATCTTAGAATGTAGGGCCAAAATGAGTAAAAATGCACCACTTTCAAAACTGCTTACAGAGGTCACTTGCATTTTAATTGTCAGTCCTGCTTCCTCTCTGATGCTCTGTGTCGCCCATACACCCACTAATTTGTGCCGCCATGTGCTGGACCACAAATGTTGGAAATGTATTGTTTAATTTCCTGTTTGAGCAACCAAAGTTGTTCTCTTTAGAAAAATCTGCTCGTTAAAGGATCATAATTTGCAATGGTGTGCACCTTGCAATTCTCCCATTAATTGAATTACTGCCCAGTATCTTTCTTATTGTCGAATCATGAAGGCTGACCTTAGATGAGGCCAAAGAGGCCTGCAGTTCCTTAGATGTTGCCCTGGGTGTTTTTGTGACTTCCTGGATGTGTTGTTGCTGCACCCTCTTACAAAGTTTTGTAGGCCTGGCCCTACTGGGAAAGTTCCCCATTGTAGACGTCTCTTTTGATCTGCTTGTTGAACCCTTCACATTGGTGGGGAGCCTACTTCACATTGGTGGGGAGGTTCTATATAAGTCATGTAAATAATAGGGGCTTAAAAAACATTGCCCCTACTGAGGCAATAACCTAGGAATAGGTTCCCCATTACTATGGACTCACATACACTGCACCAATAAATTAAGGGAACACTGAAATCACACACTAGGGTCTCGATGAACGAAATGTATTAAATGTCAGAATCTTGACTGTACATTGTGTAATTCATTGAGAACAAAATGAAATAACAACGGTCAATGGAAACCAAAATTTCCAACCATTTGAGGTTTCAAAATTCACACCAAAAATCTAAGTAAACAATTGAAATCACGGGCTGTTCCAATCACATTATGAATTCATCACGGTAAATAATGAGATTCAGTAGTGTGTATGGCCCCCACGTGCCTGTATGCACTCCCAACAACGTCTAGGCATGCTCCTGATGAGATGATGGATGGTGTCCTGGGGGATCACCTCCCAGACCTGGATCAGGGCATCAGTGAGCTCCTGGACAGTCTGTGGTGCTACCTGGCGGCGTCTGATGCGCCGATACATAACATCCCAGAGGTTCTCAATTGGATTCAGGTCTGGGGAACGTGAGGGCCAGTCAATGTCATCAATGCCTTGGTCATCCAGGAACTGTCTACACACTCTGGCCACATGAGGCCGGGCATTGTCCTGCACCAGGAGGAACCCAGGGCCCACTGCACCAGCGTAAGGTCTGATTATGGGTCTGAAGAATTCATCCCAGTACCTAACAGCAGTCAGGGTACCGTTGGCCAGCACATGGAGGTCTGTTTGACCCTCCAAGGATATGCCTCCCCAGGCCATCACTGACCCACCGGCAAACAAGTCATGTTGGATGATGTTGCAGGCAGCATAACGTTCAACACAGCTTCTCCAGACTCTTTCATGTCTGTTCACATGCTCATTGTGAACCTGCTCTCATCTGTGAAGAGAACGAGGCGCCAATGTCGGACCTGCCAATTCTGTGGTTCTCTGGAGAAGGCCAATCGAGCTGCACGGTTCTGGGCTGTGAGAACAGGTCCACTAGAGGACGTCAGGCCCTCATGCCACTCTCATGGAGTCTGTTTCTAACAGTTTGGTCAGAAACGTGCACACCAGTAGCCTGCTGGAGGTTAGTTTGTAGGGCTCTGGCAGTGCTGCTCTTGTTTCTCCTCGCACAAAGAGCAGATACCGGTCCTGCTGCTGGGTTAATGCCCTTCTACGGCCCTGTCCAGCTCTCCTCGTGTAACTGTCCATCTCCTGGTGTCTCCTCCATGCTCTTGAGACTGTACTGGGAGACATAGCCAACCTTTTTGCGACGGCACATGTGGATGTGCCATCCTGAAGGAGCTGGGCTACCTGTGTAACCTGAATGGGCTGCAGGTACCATGCTACCAGTAGTGACAAGGACACTAGCAAAATGCAAAACTAGTGAGGAATCAGTCAGGAAGGATAAAGAGAGAGCAATGGTGGGTAGCCATTCCCTCTTTTGGAGTTGTCTTGCTGTTGCCTCTCCAGTGCACCTGTTGTCACTTTCATTTGCACCAGAACAGGTGACATTGATTCACAATTGCTTATGCTTCCAAAGTGCACTTTCATTTGCACCAGAATATAAATATCCCTGAAGTTTAATTGATTTTGTGTTATACACGGATTATTACGTGTTCACTTAATTTTTTTTGAGCGGTGTATTTCACAACAGGTCTAAATAAAGGAGTTACTAATAAATTTGTGCAGGGCCATTTGCAGTGGTTTTCTAAAATAGGCCTTGTTACAAAACATAACAGTTGGAGTTACACACTCATAAGTTTCTAGTTTATTTGTCAAATGTACTGAATAACACAGCATCATCCTGAACAATGAAATTCTTGTGACATGGCACCCGACATCTACGTAGTAAGAATTAAGAAAAGTATATAAATCAAAATGTACAGTAAAAAAAATAACCAGAAAAGGAACCAGCCAAGCCTAGTTCAGCCGGCCCGCAATTCAAAGTGATAAATGTTGTTTGTTGCCCTCACTGGATTCAAATTCAGGTCTCCCACATGAGTGGCTGTGTCTTTAATTAACCACTACACCACAGTGTTATATGTTTGCCCAGTGTTGGTATAGCATCTCGACATTAGATCATTTTGTCACGCATTAACATCATGCCAAGTTTGAATATTTCGCTAGACACCATTAAGCATTGTGTTAAACTGATGAACATTTCTTATTAGGTTTATCTCCACCACAAATAGCATCTATGAACTGTATGGCTTTTGTCACTGGCCGTTTTAACAGCTTATTAGCCAGTAATAGGCTTACTAGTATCTAACTTATTACTACTTGGAATAGTCATAACAGTTGAGCAATTGCTATAGAGACTGAATATGAACTTTACACTGCCAAAACAATTTCGTATCACAAAAACATGTCTTTCTTTCATTCGTGAATGGCATTGATATAATAACTATCAATAAATGTGACGATAACTTTATTTTAGGCTTGCTTTAACGTAGCTACTGAGGGTTGTAGCCAGCAAAGTTTTTGTCTGTCCTGACCCAAAAACCATGCACGGATGCGTACTTCGAAAATCCACCAGAAAATGCACAATATGGGTAGAAATGTTGTATATTATATAAACTTATGTGTGGGCTATGCTTATGAATGGCACATGAGAGAGAATATTCAAGTATACATTGAAAGTACCTGAAAAGACATCACAGCATCTGGAATGTTCATGTGTGATCAGTATGATCATGAATCAGTATTGCTGGTTGAGGAGCCTTATGGCTTGAGGGAAAAAACTGAGTCTGGAGGTGTGCGCCCCAATGCACCGGTAGCATCTACCAGACGGCAGCAGTGTGAACAGTCCAAAGCCTGGGTCGTCCATGAATTTAAGGATGGTGTTGGAGCTGTGGGTGGCCACGCAGTCATGCATGAACAACAAGTATATGAGGGGACTAAGTATGCAGCATTGCAATGCACAGGGTCAGTGTAGAGGAGGTGAAGTTGCCCATTCTCACCATCTGGGCATGTCCGTAAGGAAGTCCAGGATCCAATTGCAAAGGGAGGAGTTAGCTAGCTAGACTTTTTAAGTAACCATCATGCTTTTCATACAGTTGTGTGTTCATACATGGATTTCAAGATTCATTGCTCTACCAGTTGGGTAGATAAGGTTTAGGAGACAATTACTGATTTCATCTGTATATTTTTCTCCATTAGGTTGTCTACTCAATGCACCTCAATGTACAGGTAAGAAAATATATATTATAGTCGTATCACTTCATGATAGACATATGAAACCCATTGCCTAGAAAAAAAACGTTGACAGCATAGATGTTTTTTTGACATCCAAATACTGACACCAGGGCTAAATCCGATATACATCTGCATAGTATTGTTTTGGCAGTGCTGGTAATGGAACTGTGTTTGCTGTGGCTTGTTCTGATAGGGGCAATGAAAGCTCAGAAGCCACTCATTTTCAATGGAGGGTTGCAAACCATTAATGGACTGGCTGTTGAGTTTGCATGAAACATTAATGCTGTCAAATACTAACCTCCAAAGGCTAATTGTTTACTTATTGCTGAACCTGCCATTGGATGTAGCAAAACCAAACCCCACATCCAACTATTATCTGATTAATCTCATGCAGCCCTGTGAGAGATTATGGGCATGAAAAGTAATTGAATTAAGCTTGACACAATGAATGAGAGTACTAAATATCTCTGTACGAAGGACACTAGGTAGGACGTGATGCCCCATTACTGATGGGTCCCAAACACCCCGTCCATACCACCTGCTAGGAACTGGGTATGTGTCTGTCATAGGACTCTCTGAATTGACCCTTGGGTCATAGGTTGGAATATACCATACAAGGGTATTTTGTAGGATAAACCTTTCTCATAATAGTCTGTGTAATGATTGGCTATGACCACTGACCGCCTCCTATGTGTCCTGGCATAAAAGATTGTGTTTACTTTGTAATTATTGGAGAACATGTAAGAACTATGGAAGATCAACATCTTGGACTCATGCTAAATAAAGATTCTCCCCTGACTTCGGTTAAATCAATGACTCTGTTCATGGACCAAAAGTGGACAGAAGCAAACACCTGTTAGAGGTTCTTGCACCTGAGTCACAAGTTCAAATAATCAGATTAATTAATATGTCTTAATTTCATCATCAAAGTTGACATTAGTTTATCTCTGTGCTGGATGTTTTACGCCGTAAAGAGAAGGGAGTGGTTTGTGACACGAGCAGCGGTTTACCAATGTGAGCTCATAACATACAACACTGCCAAAACAACAGTAATGTTGATGTCAGATTAGTCATATTTTGGGCTAAAACATGAGTGGGTGCTTTTATACTTTTATTTCAACACAATAATTTCTGAAACACAAAACATTTCATGGAGTGGCAAAATTTTGTTCAATACATCGGTTTTAAAAGTATTGGCACCCCTAAAGAATAATTAAAAGTTTTGCACAGCGAAATACCTAATTCAATCAACATTTGAACTAAGGCAGGGGTACTTAGTATCACCAAAGTATGAAACATGTGTATCATTCCTATGTCTGTAGTACCTAATCTGAAAATCCAAACATGCAACTTGAGTCTGAATCACTCGGTTTTGACATTGCTTGGGAGACCAGAGGGGTGTACTACAAAGTGAGGTAACTGGCTTATCGAGGAAACTTAGGAGTAACGTAGTGATATCGGTTGTAACTTCCCGATTAACCCGTACTACGAAAGGTGGATATGTTTTACCCGAGGTATGCTGAAAAACAAATCTGCCGTTTCCAGCTACAAAAGTTATTTTCAACATTAACAGTGTCTACACTGTATTTCTGATCAATCTGATGTTATCTTAATGGACGAAAAACATCGCTTTTCTTTCAAAAACAAGCACATTTCTAAGTGACCCTAATCTTTTGAACATGTACGTATAAGGTTGCATGCATGTAAAATACATTTGTTATTCATCACCACACAGTCAGCACAATAATCCAGACATTTCTGGAGCAGCTGCAAATTTGCCAGAACATGTATGTGCGTATTGTGTAAAATGTATGTCTCCCCGTTTGACCTCAAACTAGTGATGGCCATTCGAGACTTCATTACCGTTCTTCTAGCAGCAGGATATGATGCTAGCAGTGCTAACTCAGATTTTCTTTTTCAAAATAAAAGCCATAATTGAAATACACTGAACAAAATTATAAACGCAACACTTTTGTTTTTGCCCCCATTTATCATGAGCTGAACTCAAAGATCTAAGACTTTCTCTATGTACACAAAAGGCCTATTTCTCTCAAATATTGTTCACAAATCTGTCTAAATCTGTGTTAGTGAGCACTTCTCCATTGCCGAGATAATCCATCCATCTCACAGGTGTGGCATATCAAGATGCTGATCAGACAGCATGAGTATTGCACAGGTGTGCCTTAGGCTGACCACAATAAAAGGCCATTCGAAAATGTGCAGTTTCACTGTATTGGGGGGGTCCGGGGGGGTCCGAAAACCAGTCAGTATCTGGTGTGACCACCATTTGCCTCACGCAGTGCAACAAATCTTTGCATAGAGTTGATCAGGTTGTTGATTGTAGCCTGTGGAATGTGTGGGTGAGCAGTTTGCTGATGTCAACGTTGTGGATCGAGTGGCT
>JACXGI010000941.1:52576-71592 GCA_016801175.1 Esox masquinongy
TATTGATGGCATTTTGAATGCACAGAGATACTGTGACGAGATCCTGAGGCCCATTGTTGTGCCATTCATCCACGACCATCACCTCATGTTGCAGCATGATAATGCACGGCCCCATGTTGCAAGGATCTGTACACAATTCCTGGAAGCTGAAAACATCCCAGTTCTTGCATGGCCAGCATACTCACCGGACATGTCACCCGTTGAGCATGTTTGGGATGCTCTGGATCGGCGTAAATGACAGCGTGTTCCAGGTCCTGCCAATATCCAGCAACTTCGCACAGCCATTGAAGAGGAGTGGACCAACATTCCACAGGCCACAATCAACAACCTGATCAACTCTATGCGAAAGAGATGTGTTGCACTGCGTGAGGCAAATGGTGGTCACACCAGATACTGACTGGTTTTCGGTCCCCCCCGGACCCCCCCAATACAGTGAAACTGCACATTTTCGAATGGCCTTTTATTGTGGTCAGCCTAAGGCACACCTGTGCAATACTCATGCTGTCTGATCAGCATCTTGATGTGCCACACATGTGAGGTGGATGGATTATCTCGGCAAAGTGCTCACTAAGACAGATTTGTGAACAATATTTGAGAGAAATAGGCCTTTTGTGTACATAGAGAAAGTCTTAGATCTTTGAATTTAGCTCATGATGAATGTGGGCAAAAACAAAAGTGTTGCGTTTATAATTTTGTTCAGTGTATATAAGGTAATATAGTTAATCTAGTCTGTACATTTTATGTTTAATGTTCGTTCCAATGTTATTCTTGTCTGTTCTTTTTCACAGAATAGATTGTTAACTATACTGCCTTATACATTTAAATGATGTGATAAAGAAAATCTGAGTGGTGCCAGCATAACATCCTGCTGCTAAAATAACGCTAATGAAGCCTCAAATGGCCATCACTATCAAAAACTATGACTCATTGTGTTTTATGTATTCACTTTTGAATTTGAAAATTTCACTCTCAGTTTCATGAAGGGTGCCAATACTTCATTAGTTGATTGTATGAAAATTATTATGATTTTGTTAAGTTTTTATTGAAATTATCCGAAAGACTTTGCAAATGAACTTTACATTTACTGCAGCTGTGTATATTGAAAGAAATGTTTTTTTGATGTCCATGTCTTTAACTACTAGAAAGTGCCAAGGTCAGGCTGGTCAATGGAAGTGATCGTTGCTCTGGCAGAGTGGAGGTCTATTACAGTGACCAGTGGAAGAGAGTGTCTGGTGATGACTGGGATTTGATGGAATTGGATGCAGAGGTGGTGTGTAGACAGCTCAACTGTGGGAGTGCAGTGAGTGCCCCAGGGAGTGCTTCCTTTGGTCAGGGCAGTGGGACGATCTCAATGGATGATGTGGATGATGAAAGCGATCTTCCAGTGTGGTCTGATGATGGATTTGAAGGAGAGAATGGTGAAGATGCTGGTGTTGTCTGCTCAGGTGAGGGATGCACAATGTTTGACATTCTCTCGTTCCCAACACATCTCAATTGCATTAATGACTAAGTGACACAATCGCAGGAACCACTACCCAACAATTATCTGACTACTCCCATGAAGCCCTGTTTGAAGTTCATGCACTCGATGCACACGTTAAGAGTTCATAATTCTAGGATAGCATTAGCCTATCTCTGTGACACAAGCCCAGGTGCTCAGTGATGTGAGGCTAGTGGTAACATCAGATTCAGCAGTAGTTAATAATAAGCAGCATTCATAAATGGCTTCATATTTAATAATGGAAACAATATAATCCAACCCTAATAAAATAGTGCCTATATCAAAAACATCTTACAAAATAGTACCCTATCAAAAACATCTTACAAACATGAAAATAACAAATGAAAGAATGTAACATATCAAAATAAATAAAATGACTTTATTAGTAACAGGTCTCTGTATATTATTATTATTTAGTTTACATTTACCTCAGCTGTGAATTTAACAGCATAACTTTGATGTCAATGTGTTTTACGACTAGAGAGTCCCCAGATCAGGCTGGTCAGTGGGACCGGTCTTTGCTCTGGCAGAGTGGAGGTCTATTATAGTGGCCAGTGGGGGACAGTGTGTGATGATTCCTGGGATATGAAGGATGCAGAGGTGGTGTGTAGACAGCTCAACTGTGGGAGTGCTGTGAGTGCCCCAGGGAACGCCTCCTTCAGTCAGGGCAGTGGGCCGATCTGGATGAATGATGTGAAGTGCTCCGGTGGTGAAAGAAAACTGACACAGTGCCCACAGAGTACAACTCACAACTGCAACCATGGTGAAGATGCTGGTGTTGTCTGCTTATCAGGTAGACGGTTTTATCATACTATAGACATTGTGTGACCTGTGACATGTAAGGAATTCAAAGGGGTCTGAGCAAAAGCATATCATTGATTTAATGAAACATTTTTGTCGTCACAATAATAAGGAAAACTACTGCTTGTAATTATCAATCAACCCCATTTCCAAAGAAGTTGGGACACTGTACAATGTAAAGAAAAACAGAATGCAATGATGTGCAAATCATTTAAACCCTATATTCAATAGAAAATAGTACAAAGACATCATAAATTTTGAAACTGAGAAATGTTAACGGTTTCTTGGAAAATACATGCTCACTTTGAATTTGATGCCAGCAAGACGTTTCAAAAAAGCTGGGACCGAGGCACCAAAAGACTGGAAACGTTGTGTAACACCTCCCTTTGCAACTGGATCCAGGACCTGACGAGTAGACCCCAGGTGGTGAGAATGGGCAACCTCACCTCCTCTGCACTGACCCTGAGAATTGGGGCCCCTCAGGGCTGTGTACTCAGTCCCCTCCAGTACTCCCTGTTCACGCATGACTGCGTGGACACACACAGCTCCAACGTAATACATTAGATTGTGGATGACATCACTATCCTGAGTCTCATCTACAACGACGATGAGACCGAATACAGAAAGGAGGTAAGTGACTTGGCTACATGGTGCCAGGATACATGGTGCCAGCACAACAACCTCTTTCTTAACGTCTGCAAGACTAAGGAGATGATCATGGAATTCAGGAAGCGGTAGAGGGGGATCACACCCACATACACATCGATGGAGCTGAAGCAGAGAGAGTCTCCAAAGTTTCCTCGGTTTGTTCATCAAAGATGACCTCATCTGGTCCAGGCAAGCATACTCTACAGTAAAAACTGCCCAAAAGCGCCTGAACTTCCTGAGGAGACTCAAGAAGTTTGACATGTCTGCAAAAACTCTCACCAACTTCCATAGGTGCACCATTGAGAGCATCCTCTCAGGCTGCATTACTGCCTGGTATGGCAGCTGCTTCGCTGCTGACCGCAAGGCCCTCCAGACAGTGGTGAAGTCAATGGAGTGCATCATCGGCTGCCATCTCCCTTCCGTGCATTGCATCTACCATACACGATGCCTTAGGAAATTACAGAACATCATCAAAAACTACAGCCACCCAAGCTGTGGTCTGTTCATACTGCTGCCTTCTGGTGATGTTACCGGAGCATCGGGACACGCACTTCCAGACTCACAAAACGTTTTTACCCCCAGGCCACCCTCCTTAACCAGTATCACTGATCTATTGATCACATGTACACTTCATACGCTCTGGTCACTTTCTATGCACATTCATGTACATTAGCACATTTTAATGTATTCATCCATAGGCAGTACAACACTTATACTTATAATATTTAAGATTTAGTGGACAGAAGGGGTCAATAAAATGACTCTTAATTGCAAAACATCCCCCAAATCTGAAATTTGGATTATAGCAGGCTAAACCTCGGTCTCCACGGTTGCAGATCTGTAATGTGGTGTTGTTTCTTTCTGTAGCATCTCCAGTCCTCGTTATTGCTTCCGGTGCAATGGTTGGGCTTCTTCTCCTGCTGATACTGGTGGTCATTCCCTGTGTAGTCTGTAAGAAGAGGAGGAACAGACAGCCATCCATGACGATGTCCCAAAGACAATGTAAATGTTGATAGTGATTGGGGGGAGGGTGTTGAGAGTGATGGGGGTTGTGCAGTGTTGAACATAGGGTTTCAAAAATCCATTGTGGAAGACTCCTTGAATATGGTAGGATTAAGCAGAAAATGCTAAATCCTTAAACCAGGATTTTTGGAAAATATGGGAAATTTGGTGATGAATGTCAGTGGTATAACTTACACCAATCAGCCATAACATTATGACCACTGACAGGTGAAGTGAATAACAATGATAGTCTTGTTATCATGGCGCCTGTCAGCAAGTGAACATTCTGTCCTAAAAGTTGATGTGTTAGAAGCAGGAAAAATGGGCAAGCGTAAGGATCTAAACGATTTTGACAAGGGCCAAATTGTGATGGCTAGACGACTGGGTCAGAGCATCTCTAAAACTTCAGCCCTTGTGGGGTGTTCCCAGTCTGCAGTGGTCAGTACCTATCCAAAGTGGTCCAAGGAAGGAAAAGCGGTGAACCGGCGACAGGGTCATGGGCGGCCAAGGCTCATTGATGCACGTGGGAAGCGAAGGCTGGCCCATGTGTTCCGATCCAACAGACAAGATACTGCACACTGAGTGCACAATTATTAGGCAAATCGTACTCCTCAAGATTTATTTTTTTGTTGAACAAACACAATGCTCTCAGTCAATCCAAAATATCATTGAACCTCAAACCTGAATGTTTAACAAATGAAACATTTGTTTTGATCTTTCTCAGGGGAATACATAAGTGTGCACAATTATTAGGCAACAATTACTGTGCAGAATTAATAGGCAACTAAATTACAAAAATAATTTCTCCAACTCTCTTGTTTATTCTCAATTTTTAGAGGAAGTGCAACAAATAAGTAACACAAAATGAAAATTAAATAACATTTCAGGCCTTTCAAAAATATTCAGTGACCAATGCAGCCACCCTTATTTTCAATAACTGCCATGAACCTTCCATCCATGCAGAGTGTCAGTTTCTTGATCTGTTGACGATCAACTTTCACTGAAGCAGCAACCACAGCCTCCCAAATGCTTTTCAAAGAGGTGTATTGTCTTCCCTGACTGTAAATCTCACGTTTGAGAAGAGTCTACATGTTCTCAATAGGATTTAAGTCAGGTAAGGAAGGGGCCAGGTCATTATTCAGGCATTTTGAGGCCCTTGCTTGCTAGCCAAGCAGTGGAGTACTTGGATGCATGTGATGGAGCATTGTCTTGCATAAAGAACATGGCCATCTTAAATGCTGAGGACTTCTTCCTGTACCACTGCTTGAAGAAAGTATCTTCCAGAAACTGGCAGTAGGTATGGGAGTTGAGTTTCAGTCCATCTTCAACCCGCAAAGGTCCAACTACCTCATCCTTAATGATAGCAGCCCATACCAGTACCCCTCCTCCACCTTGCTGGCGCCTGACTCAAAGTGGTGCACTGTATCCATTAGTGATGGCCACAGGCCCATCCATCTGGTCCATCAAGAGTCACTCTCATTTCATCTGTCCATAAAAAATTGTGAATCTTATTCAGTGGTGGTCTTCTTTCAGCCTTCTTGACCATGGCCATGTCTCTGAACACTTGACACCTTGCACTTCTGGAATATGGCGGCACTGGAGGATACTGGGTTCCTTGTAGCTTCACGTTTTATTCCGCTCAAGTCGTTTGCAGTTAATTTGCGTCTTTTCTTCTCCATGCATTTTTTGCACCCCAGTTGACTACAAATACATATCACCTGAAAATGATTCAATCCAATGAGCATTCAAGTTTATATGGATTGGAGTTGGAAAATGTGCATAGAAATAATAATATGATCAGAATACTCACTTGCCTAATAATTGTGCATGCAGTGTAGCTCAAATTGCTGAAAAGGTTAATGCTGGTCCTGATAGAAAGGTGTCAGAACACACAGTGCATCGTTTGTTGCATATGGGGCTGCTTAGCCGCTGACCAGTCAGGCTGCCCATGCTGATCCCAGTCCACTGCCGAAAGTGCCTACAATGGGCACCTGGTTTGAGGAACACAACAATGAGTTCAAGGTGTTGACCTGGCCTCCAAATTCCCCAGATCTCAATCCAATCTAGCATCTGTGGGATGTGCTGGACAAACAAGTCCGATCCATGGAGGCCCCACCTCGCAACTTACAGGACTTGAAGGATCTGCTGCTAACGTCTTGGTGCCAGATACCACAGCACAACTTCAGAGGTCTAGTGGAGTCCATGCCTTGACGGGTCAGGGCTGTTTTGGAGGCAAAAGGGGGAGCTACACAATATTAGGCAGGTGGTCATAATGTTATGGCTGATCAGTGTATATGATATAAACTGATTGATATCATTTTTAGGCTAGTACCTCAAATTAGCAACCAATTAAAAACAATAATTATTATTACTTAAAAACACTGTAGGTTCACGGTGTGAAGATGTCGATGTCAACACTGAAACCGTTATCAACAAGAACAGATATGACGACCTGAAGACAACAATCCGTGCAGGAATGTATGTGAGCAGGGATATGCATAACACAACAATTACTTGGAAAAAATGACAACAGTTGTGAAAGGGGAGTGTGTGTCAAGTTCCTGATTTGAACTGTATAAGTAACTCATGTATAAATGTTTTTTATTAAAACACATTCACCCAGACAACACAGCTACAAAAACATGATTGTAACTCAAAGGTTTGTGTTCATCCTCAGGAACGCTCCAGGAGCCACGACCAGGGTTGGAAACAATGAAGATGGATCAGGGGCTGCTGAGGCCACATATGAAAATCTAGATTCAGTCACAGAGATGGCCATTGCAGAAGACACGTATGGTGATGACAGTGATTATTTAGGCCTAGAACAGCTTGGTTCATGTAATGCTAGAAAGGGGAATTGCTATGAAGATGACAACACATATGAAAACTATAAGTGAGGCACTTGTTAGACTATATTGGGGGTATTTCAGAAAGCAGGCTTAGTGAAAACCTAGAGTTAGTTGACTCAGAGTTGATGGAAACTCTGGGTTTATGGTTGCACCTGCATTACTGCCGTACCAGGCAGTAATGCAGCCTGAGAGGATGCTCTCAATGGTGCACCAATAGAAGTTGGTGAGCGTTTTTACAGACATGACAAACTTCTTTGGGCTCCTCAGGAAGTATTGTTGCCTTTGGGCAGTTTTCACTGCCGAGTTCGCTTGCCGTTACCAAGTCAGGTCATTCATTCATGCAGGTGCAACCCAACAGGCACAAAACGTACTTGGCAGCAACTGAAGACGAAATTAAAAAATATACTTCCAACAGGAAAGTATCATATCCGTACAAGCAATTGTGATGCTGTTTAGCCTCCCCTACCTAATTCAACACCTTTCAGTGGCTACATTCAACATATATTTAAGTAGTAAGTGAAATTTAGGCAAAAATAAGTACAATTCTCCAAAGAATTACAATTCTTTGCTGGCCTATCTGCACATTAATGCTGTGGAAGACGTCCTATTCACATAATCTCCTTCATTTACTGAAGGAGCTGTGATAGGAGTATGAGTGTCATCTATGCAGCCAATCACCCCTGGAAACCCTAAAATATTAACTGATTTGTGCTTCAAGTCTCAAAGCTTCATACTAAATAAACTGATTACTGCTAAGACTGATCCCTGCAATTCTGTGGAATTCTTCTTTGATAAGTTTTGTGGGTCTGTGACTTGGGAACACTACAAAAGTGTACATAAAATATTTCAGTGCAAGAGTCACATCTCTGACAGCCCGACAGAGATGGTTCCCTTGGACATATGCTCAGCATTACTGATGTTATGCAGAAAACTGCAACACAAAGAATTTGTTTCGAACTGAAAGCACGTCCACGATGTATCATAGGGAACGATATGAGGACTGAGAATAATGTTCAGATGAATGATCGATTGTGCAGAAAAATGGTAATTCTCAAACAGATAATCATTAGGGAATCATAAAAAACATCCAAGCGGGGTCTGATCACTCCTGACTGAGATTTCTGCAGAGTATTTGTGTTTCAAGTGGCTCTTCGAGAAAAGGACACACCCTGTCTGACACGTTCAGAGAGCAGGGTTCAGTTAAAGAGTAGAACAAACTCAAGAGTTAGTTGGATAAAACCTGCTAGTGAGCAGGTTAGCGTCATGGAGTATGTTGCCGTAGTAACTGACTGAACTGGCTCTTTGTAACCATAAACCCAGATTTTCTCTCAACTCTGAGTCAACTAACTCTGAGTTTTCACTAAACCCGCTTTCTGAAATACCCCCATTAGCTCTAATTATCAATTTATGTTTTGGTCACTGACCTTCCTTGTCCCCCTTATAATAGCTGTTTTCCTTGTACTTTAATTTCTCATTCTAACCTGCATTTTTCTAATAGCTCAAAACACATATCAGCTAGAGATGTACAGAAAAGTTTATGTTCCTTTATGTCCTTACAAAGGAACACCTCTCATTGTAAAAATGTTTGCCTTATTAAAACTCTAACATATAGATGCGTTTTACAATAAGTTCCTATCCAGGTGCCTCTTAAAACGCAATTGTATATCCATCTATGCAATACCTTTTTAATAGCTCATTATCCATTTTTGATCTACAAACAGGTGTGGTGTGTTCCTGTACCTGTCCTCTCAAAGGTACACCAATATTTGACAAGTCAATTCTCTGTATTTTACATTGAAATATATGTATCAATACAACTCTATACCAAATATAGATACCTTTTAATATAACCTTTTTAATAATTTCCTATCAAGAAGACATGTACCACTGAACTACATTAATTTTGGTACCTGTCCTTCATTGTCCAGAGTACAGTTTGTGGGTTTGCCATTTTCAATTTCATTAATTTTAGCAGCTTTTGTCCTTCTCTACCGCTGTTATTAATAGCTCACTATCCATATGAGCTACAAATCTACAAACACATGTGGTGTGTTCCTATACCTTTCCTCTATTATACAATTCTCTGTATAAGATTTACTAACTACAATTTTGTTATTACAACTCAATTACCTAATTTACATGAACTATTTTAATAGCTTCAAATCCAAATGACATGGACCTCTAAATCCACTTGAATTTTGTTCACTGACCTTCCTTGTCAAGAGTACGCCAACTTCTTTTGCCATTTTCGATTTGTAGGAATTTGTAGGAATTTATCTTTCTAAAGACTCTTTTTTAATAGCTCACTATCCATATGACTTAGAGATCTAAAAGCAAGTGTGATGTGTTCCATTACCTCTGTTCTGAAAGGTACACCTCTTCTTTTTTCCAAATTCATTATCTTGATTTTATTTGAAAAATACATGCATTGTTACAACTCTATTATCTAAATAACATCAACTATTTTTAATAGCTTCCAATCCAGACGACATGGACCTCTATAACAACTTGCATTTTGTTCACTGACCTTCCTTGTCAAGAAGACGCCCCTTAGTTTTGCCATTTTTTATTTTGGGGAATTTACAGGAATTTAACTTTCGAAACAACTCTTTTTTATTAACTCACTATCCATTTGAGTTAGAGATCTAAAAACATGTGTGTTATGTTCCTTTACCTCTCTTCTGAAAGGTACATCTCTAACTTAAATTCGTAATCTTGAATTTATTTTAAAATTACACACATTATTACAACTCTATTACATAATTCACATGAACTATTTTTAATAGCTTCCATTCCAGATGACATGCACATCTAAAACCATTTGTTTACTGACCTTCTTTATATAATGTATGCCCTTTAGTTTTGCCATTATCAGTGATTTTATCAGAATTTGTCCTTCTATACAATCCTTTTTAATAGCTCACTATCCATATGAGCTAGAGCTCTACAAACAAGTTTGTTGTGTTCTTTTCCCTCTACTCTCACAGGTACACCTTTTAATTTTTATTCCAAATTTTGTGCAATGTTTCTAATGTTTTTATTGTTTTTATATTTTTCTTTTTTTCTTTTTTGCATGTAAATTGTTTTCATTCTTTAGTACAGAGGTGTCAAACCGATTCCACGGAGGACCGATTGTCTGCAGGTTTTAACTCTCACCTTCTACTTGATTGATTAATTAGGTCACTAATTGGTTAGTTTCTTCCCTCACCTGGTTGTTTAGAACTGAACTTGAACCACCTCTTCCTCACTGACTCTCAGTACTGGTTCCCCCAGGGCTGTGTGTTGAGCCCGCTCCTATACTATCTCTTCACCCACGACTGCCTGGCAACTCACATCTCCAACACCATCGTTAACTTTGCTGACGACACCACCATCATAGGCAGGATCTCTGACAACGACTAGTCAGCCTATAGAGACGAAGTAAGGTCACTGACTTTGTGGTGTCAGAATAACAACCTCCAGCTCAATATCAGCAAAACAAAGGAGATGATTGTTGATCACAGGAAGCAGCGGTGGGGAGACCACGCCCCCATACTCCTCAATGGGTCTGCAGTAGAGACAGTTCACAACATCAGGTTCCTCAGGGTCAACATCAGTGATGACTTGACCTGGTCTCATCAGTCTAACGTCGTGGGGAAGGAGGCCAGGAAACGGCTCTTCTTCCTACGCCGATTAAGGAGATTTGGCATGGATTCCAGGATACTCACCAACTTCTACAGATGCGCTATTGAGAGTATCCTGACCGGCTGTTTTACCGCCTGTTATGGCAGCTGCACCGCCCTCGACCGCAAAGCACTTCAGAGGGTGATTAAAACAGCAGAGAGCATCACAAGGTCTGACCTGCCATCCCTGCAAGATCTCTACACAGAGAGGTGTAGGAGGAGGAGCAAACGGATCATTACAGATCCCAGCCACCCATGCCACGGACTGTTTACCAAGCTGCTGTCAGGCAGAAGGTACAGGAGTATTCAGTCCAAAACAAACAGGCTACGGGACAGCTTCTTTCTACAGGCTGTAAGGCTGCTCAACCCGGGAACCCCTCTTCCCTTCCATCCATAGTCCATGTACACCTGTCACGTTATATCATGCTCATCTGCCACTTATGTCATGCACACCTGTCACTTTTACATTGCATTACGGTTGTATAGTTGTATAGTTATTATTATTGATGTGTGTTTTTGTATAGTGTTATTACTGATTGATTGTGTTATCTTATTTTTTAAAATTATAATTACTGTTACTTTTTAACTTTTAACTGCACTGTCAGGAGTAGGAAAACCAAGCATTTCATTGCCGTAACTTGTTATTGTAAATAACAAATAAACCTTTTGAACTTTGAACTTTTTGAACAATTTATAGGAAAAACCAAGAACCTGCAGACACTCGACCCTCCATGGAACCAGTTTGACACCGCTGCTTTAGTGTATTCAGAATATGTTTGCACTGAAACCAGACATTTATTTAATTTCATCCATTTATTTGCCTAGTTGGAGCCATTGATCACAGTGCCTCTTACTCTGTGGACCTACTTGAAATTATTATTTTGCTCCAGTGGTTATTGCAATATATTGATGGAATTAATAAAACACAATTATGTTAATATTCCTCACCTACAAATTATTTTTCTGTTGCAGCTTTTGTTTATATTTCATTGTCACACTTGACTTAGTAGTTATAAATGTGAAACTTCGCTATGGCCATGATTCGAGGCCCAGTCATGCCACTGTCGATTGTGGCCGGGGTGCCCAGTAGTGTGGTGCATATTGGGCTGGTGTCGCCTTGGGGGAGGTAATCGGCATAGAGGATTTCCTGGTGCCATCGCGTTCCAGCAACGTCTCTGGTGGGGCGGGTGCCTCTGATCTGGCCATACATATAACGTAATGTGAGTGAGCGTTTCCTCCAATGTGTTGGCTCACACTGACTTCATGGTTGGGGGGGGGGTGTAATGAGCAGACCGGCTGATCAGACAGGTTTTGGAGGAAGCCTGTGGCGACCTACAACTCTCCTAACTCCGCAGGGACGGTTGTAGTGGTGGCATATGTTTGTACAGTGGGGTTGGGAGAAAAAGGGGGTAAAATTAAAATAATAATAATATGTGAAACTCAGAACATCATTCTTATTAGCATATTGTTTACTATTAGTCTATCCTGATATTTGTCCAGTTACAAACTGTACTGCCTTACAGTAAAAGTCGGTGACAAGGCTGGGAATGTTCAGTAATGGTATTTATTGTCCGATTTCTAGCCAAAGATTTTTGCAGAGGCCTTGATGGGCGGAAGGTGAATCTGAGGACCCTTACTGTGGTCACAACTGTGGTTCAGTTTACCTCTGCAGTGGGCAGACACAGAATGAGAATGGACTCTGTGATTGATGTAGAGCAGTGTTTCCCAATCCCGGTCCTGGGGACCCAAAACAGTGCAGGTTTTTGTTTTTGCCCTAATACTCACACACCTGATTCAAACGTTGCCCTACCAGTTACACACCAGATTGACGTATTCAACCTATTATCAAGTCTTTCATTTCAATCAGGTGTGTGAGTGCCTGGGCAAAAACGAAAACGTGCACCCCTTTGGGTCCCGAGGACCAGGATTGGGAAGCACTGATGTAGAGGGTCAAGTCAGAATTCACTGTGAGGTTTTTCATAGCTCACTATCCAACTTTGTGTTCACAACTCCTCTCACTTGAGATTACGGGAGAAGATGGACACTAGGAACTTTGTCTAATGTAGCGGTAAGAAATGACTCATCAATGTGAAGAGGAGAAGTTGGGAAATTTACTAATGCACAGCACAACTGGCCCAAACAATGATCCACAACAGGAAGAGCGAAAAGGCTAACTTAAATAAAGTCCCCAATTAGAGTCAACTCAGGTACCTAAAGGCACCTCTGCAGTCCGGCCCTGACTGTGGTCCCCAGGTGCATAGAGATGCCTAGAGGCTCCCAGACAGGACCTGTCACATGCTCCACTCATCATCAAAATCTTCATCTTTTGATGTGAAATACAACAAGACCAAACATGGACATAAAGAACAACATTACAGTTAAGTCAATCACTTATTGTTATTGTAAAAATGGTCACAGTTGAAAATTAAAAATGTAGTTGTGTTATGTAAACATTGCACGAAATTTGGAATAAAAATTTTAAGTTGTACCATTGAGACTAGACGGAAAAGAACACACCACACTTGTTTGTAGATCTCTAGCTCTCATGGATAGTGAGCTGTTAAAAAACAGATGTTAAGAAAGATACATTTCTGTAAAATCACTGAGATTGAAAATGGAAAATATAAGGCCTGTACTGCTGGCAAGGAAGGTCAGTGAACAAAATGCAAGTGGTTTTAGATGTCCATGTCTTCTGGATTGGAAGCTATTAAAAACATTTCATGTGAATTAGATAATAGAGTTGTAATAATGCATGTAATTTTTAAATAAAATCAAGATAATGAATTTGGAAAAAGAAGAGGTGTACCTTGCAGAAGAGAGGTAAAGGAACACAAAACACTTGTTTTTGAATCTCTATCTCATATGGATATTGAGCTATTAAAAAAGATTGGTTTTGAAAGATAAATTCCTGTAAATTCACTGAAATTGAAAATGTCAAATCTAAGGGGCGTACTCTTGACAAGGAAGGTCAGTGAACAAAATGCGAGTGGTTTTTGAGGTCCATGTCATCTGGATTGGAAGCGATTAAAAACAATTCATGTAACAATGCATGTAATTATAAAATAAAATCAAGATAATGAATTTGGAAAAAAAGAAGAGGTGTACCTTTCAGAAGAGAGGTAAAGGAACATGACACACTTGTTTTTGTATCTCTATCTCATATGGATAGCAAGTTATTAAAAAAAGAGTTGTTTCGAAGGACACATTCTTGTAAATTCACTGTAATTGAAAATGTCAAATCTAAGGGGCGTACTCTTGACAAGGAAGGTCAGTGAAGTGGTTTTAGAGGTCCATGTCATCTGGATTTGAAGCTATTAAAAATAGTTCATGTGAATTAGGTAATAGAGTTGTAATAATGCATGCATTTATATAATGAAATACAGATAATGAATATTGATAAAAGAGGTGTACCTTTCAGAAGGAAGGTACAGGAACAGGCCACACTTGTTTCTAGGTCTCTAGCTCATATGGATATTGAGCTATTAAAAACTTATTCTATAGAAGGATCAATTCTGAAATAATCACAGAAATGTAAAAGGGCCAATCTAAAGGTCAGTGACCAACATACAAATGGTTGTAGGTGCATAAGTCACCTCCATAGGAATCCATTAAAAAATGAAATATATAAGGTGTAACAACCAAAATATATGTAGAAAATTACAGTTTTGTTTATTAACACAAAAAGTGTCTGTACCTATGATTTTCCTTTACAGGGGCAGATATTATTAGGCTGACACAAAATAAAATATATATTTTTTAGGAAAAGTTTGATTTTCGATAAAATCAAAGGGTGTACCTTGTTCTCTACGCCAATCCAATTGTATATATTTCACTGTCGTCTTTGTAAGATTTTTTTTTGGAAGAGTTATTTATGATCAAAATCCGAATATCAAACATACAAACCAAATTTACCGCGGTTACCGAGATAACTTCAGAAGTAACTTAATGACGTCGGGTGTAACGTCCCGATTAACCCGTACTACGAAAGGTGAATCCGTTTTACCCGAGGTATGCTGTCATGGCAACTTAACGCTGCATCTCTAAACTGCTCCGAGCAGGTTCTCTTCATGGTTAACTCGATGTTAGCCAACATAAGCACCACCCTTCCTCCCACAAAGGCAGGCGGGAGGGTGTTTAGAGGCCGTGTAACTCTAGTTTACCCCGATGTTGTTCTCTAATAAATATATTGATCCTCATCTGATGGAATTCCGTATATTTGCCGGATTCTAGAGCCGTGCAGTTCGCAAGGAGGTAGCTCTCACTAATCTGCTTGATGCATTTGTTGTGTTCCCTGGCCATTTAAGAGTTCTTAAGATCAAGTATGCTTTTTATGCGATCGCAAGTAATTAGAAAATAATACTTGGTCTATTTTTAATTTGCACAGGCTGGGCCTAGGCTATATACAGAACATATATTTTCTCCCAGGAATCCCGAGGGTGATTGGTGCGATTGACTGTACGCATATCCCCATTAGAGCGCCCCTGGGAGAACATGAAGGGGGTTAGGCCTATGTGAATAGGAAATAATTTCACAGCATTAATGTTCAGGTATTTGATCATTAAATTCATACAGGTAGTCCTACAACCTAGGTGTTTTATGGAGTAGATCTTAAATAATTAACAGTAAGCAAAGGGCCAATTCCAGATGTAGCCCATGTGTAGGCCATAACAAAATTATCTTACTTGTTTTCACATATTTAGATAACTATTTTACTTGTCCTTACATCTCAATCATACTGCAAATAAAAGAAGACAAAATAAAGAACATATGACAAGAACACTGCTCTCACGAATTTACTCTGTCGGCAATACGCTGCCAACAAGCCTCCCTGGCTTTGTTGGCCGCCACGGTGTTAGATTTAACCGTTAACCTTTCTTTAAACTCCTCATATCCTTTCTATATAAACGTGCATTCTTCTGGGAAAGAAGACGGAGCACGAGCCATTGTGCAAAAACTCAGCTTGCGTTGCCGAACGCGCCCCTTTTAGACGAACGCGCCCAGTAAGTTAACACCGAGTCAACTAACAAACTTCTAAATCATCGTCGTAGTACAGTTTAACACCAATTTAGGCAATTTGAGTTTGTCAACCCTGACTTTGCTTGATAACCCCGAGTTAAATCTGAGTAGTTTGAACTCCCTTCGTAGTATACCCCTCCGGGGTTCTGTGTCTGCCTGTAGTAATCACAACGCAGAAAAGTGCATCAAATTCAAAATGGGCATGTATTTTTCCAAAAAACAATCACATTTCTCAGTTTCAACATTTGATATGTTATTTTTGTACTATTTTCAATTAAATACAGAGATAAATGATTTACACATCATTTCATTGTGTTTTTATTTGCATTTTACACAGCATCCCAATATTTTTGGAAACTAGGTTGTATAAATAATTACTTAAATGGACAGCAGCAGTACTGAATATTTATACATGGTGAGGAAATGTATAGATAACCCACGTTAGATATTGCGGGAAATAATTATGAAGCTATATGCACTGAGAAACTTCTGTTAATGCATGTTCCACTATAACGTTTTAATTGGTCAATATTCCTCATTAACAGTTTGTCAAATGGCTTTATCATCTTTGGCAAGTAAAAGTTACTATACATGTGAAACCAGACCTTTTAAAGACATTTAGTAACCTGTGTACTTCAATAGATGTTATAGAAGTACAAATAGAAGTACAAGTGTTACACATGTAAAAAAAAAAATACATTGACTAAAACACATTTTCCTGTAATGTCAGGTTGCTTATTTGATTAGTATTTGTATTTCATTATTTATCTCTTACCTACTTTGTAGCTGAAGAGACCAGACCTGTCAATGGCCCTAGTCGCTGTTCAGGGAGAGTCGAGGTTCTTTACAAGGGCCAGTGGGGTAGAGTGTGTGGTCAGAACTGGGACATCAATGACACCAATGTGGTTTGTGTCCAGCTGGGATGTGGGAGGGCTAAAAGTGTCCTAGATAGTGCCCACTTAGGACACAGTGGTGGTGGTGGGACTACATGGCTAGATAATGTTGGGTGTCGAGGTAATGAAAGTTCCCTCACAGAATGTTCACATAGAGACTGTTCACACAAGACTGTTATCTGGCTAAAGATGCTATAGCTGTCTGCTCAGGTAAGAACACTCCCCCGTGTTTCTGTCATGGTTCACAATACTCTTACAGTAAATATTATACTCTTTTCACCGTAAGTGTGAATCTTGTAGCACTGCTAAAAGTATTCCAAATGAGAAGCATATTTCTGTAGTTTTAGCACATTAGTCGAGACTGAATGAACTTGTTTCCTGCTGAACAGTAATTTCAAAGATCTACTTTGGTCAGGGTAGTGGGCCCATCTGGCAGGAGGATGAGCCCACTGCTCACGCACAGCACAAGGAATACATGACTGTGGTCACGGTAACGACGCTGGTGTTGTTTGTTCAGATAAAGGAGTCTCTTTGAGTCTCTTGTCTAGACTTCAGTTACGTCAGTATTTGGTTTGAATGTTTTGACAAATGTAGAAATGTCTCATCAATGAGACAATCCTGGTAAGCATTAAGTATCACTGCCATATTGAGCCCTGTTCTGCCAAGAGAAACTACAGTTTCCCAAAGTCTGGAACAGAGTATCTGGCTAATTCAGTATGAAGTCCAGCAGACTGTTCCCTCAGTTAATGTATGTTCACTACATGTTTTGACCTACAGGCGTGGTCTTGCAGAAGACTTCCCTCTCTATGGACCCGTCCTATTCTGACATCTTACATGGAGAGCAGGTCCAACTCACCTGCAATCTCCCGTCCCTCATCTCATGTAATGCTTTAGAATTCATCTTCAACCTGAATGGAGACTCTTATCAGTGTGACCATTGGATCCTCACAGTCCAGAGTTATGTTAACCCAGTTTAAAATGGATGCTTCACATCAGGGCAGATACAGCTGTCTCTACAGAACCACCTCCAATGGCCAGGCCGTCGGCTCCCCTTACAGTAACTGAACTGAAGGTGAGTTTGAAAACAATCTAATGATCGTAGTTTTGCAGAGTCTTGATGGACAGATTTTATGAGTTTTAATGAGTGGAATCACCACTGTCACATTCCTGTTTATATTTTTTGCAGTGGTCCTTCTACATCCGAAAATCTCCCTCATTGCTCCAAATAGGTTGATGTTCTGGGGATCTAAGGGGCCAAAGGATACCAGGGGCCACTCCATTACCTGCTCCATTCAGGTCTCTTCCATCTGGACTTTTCTGGGTCCAACAGGACTGAGACTAAGCCTTTTAACTGGTCTATTATGGCATTTTAACTGAACTCCCCAAAAAGTCCCCTAAAAAGAATGTTAACCAGGACCAAGAGAACAGAGCACATCACTCCAGTTCTTAATCTTTGCATTGGCTTCCAGTCAGTTACATAATAGATTTTAAAGTGGTGCATTTAGTCTATTAATCACTAAATGGTTTAGGCCCCAAAAACATTTCTGATATGTTTGAAGAATATAAACCGAGCAAGGCTCTTAGGTCTATGAACTCAGGTCAGCTAGTAGAGCCCAGAGTCCAAACTAAACACGGAGAAGCGGCGTTTAGCAGTTATGCTGCACACAACTGGAATAAACTACCAGAAGATCTTAGACGTGCCCCAAACATATACATTTTTAAATCCAGGTTAAAAACATTTCTCTTTTCACGTGCCTACGACTGAGCACTTAAACTTAACCACACTGTTTAGCCTTATAGCTTCCTATGTTTTAATCCCATTTCTAATCTTTTTTTTAATCTTTATATGTTTTCTTATTGTATTTTTATTATTATGATGTTTTCATTTGTTTTGATGTTTTAATTTGAGTATTTGTTTTTATGTTATTGTATTTTTATATTTTTTTATTTTATTTTTCTACTCAATGATCTTGGCTATAAAAGGGAGATTTGATACAGGTCTATAGTTGTTCATTATAGATGCATCCAGTGTTCTCTTTTTTAATGGGTGCTTAATGGCAGCTGTTTTTAGAGATGTTGGGAAAATGCCTGATTGCAGATAGCTATTAACTATTTGCTGTGGGTCCATTGTTATAGAGTTAAACATTGTTTTAAAAAAGTCTGATGGCAGTGTGTCGAGACAACATGTGGAAGCTTTAAGATGTCGAACTGTTTCTTCTAGGGATTTTTGATCAATTGTATTAAAATGCGACATAATAACCAAGTTATGTCTTGGTGGTCGTGGTGACGGTACAGAGTCCTTGTTAGACTGTGTAGTTCTGATGGCCCGTTTAATACTTAGAATTTTTTCATTAAAGAAACATGCAAATTCATTACATTTCACAGTGGACATGAGTTCTGATGCTATCTCCTTTAGGGGGTTTGTAAGCTTGTCGACCATGGCAAATAGAGTGCGGGTATTGTTGATATTCTTGTTGATCATTCCCGATAAATGTTGCTGTCTGGCCCTGCGTAACTCATTGTTGAAGCTACCAAGGCTTTGTTTATAGATATCATAGTGAGTTTGAAGTTTAGTTTTCCTCCACTTACGTTCCACTTTCCTACATTCTCTTTTCAGGGCGCTTACCATCATGGTGGTTCTCAT
>JACXGI010000941.1:86966-109375 GCA_016801175.1 Esox masquinongy
ATATATATATATATATATATATATATATATATATATATATATATATATATATATATATCGCCGTCTTGATGGTTCTAGTGTTCAATTTATTTATTCTGTTTAGTGTGTACATTTTCGTTGATGTAGGATGTGTGTTAAACCTAATACACTCGTTAAAAGTATCTGTAAGATAGTGAACATTGTCGGGTGTCACTAGAATGTTCTCCAGTGATTCTTACACCATTATATTTCAAACTGCCCTGTAGTTGTATGAGCAATGGGAATGAAAACAATTTTAGGGGACATTTTACGTTTATATTCACCTCCTCGGACACATTTAATATTTTAAAGTACAAAAAAGAAAAAACATCAATAAAATAGGAAGTTTATTTTAATCAAATAGCCAGTTGGAACAGTTGGAGTTGCAACGTTTTTTAAATAATACCTGCAAACGGTTAGCAGTGACAATCACAAAGTTATAGCTTACCTTATTATTCGTTCGACAGCTTGCTAGACATTTGATTTCAAACTAATATAATAGCATGATAATTTATCTTTGCTTACAAATAAATGAACATGACAGGAAACGTTTTCATGAAAATCACATGCCAATTGCTTAAAACATTTAGAACAGTAAAGAATAAAATAGGAATGTTATTTCTTAACCAAATAACTATAGACTAAGACATTGTAAATTGTAGATAGAATTTGAGGAAAACTAATCAGAAACTGACAGGGAGCGGGGTTGTGGAAACAAGTGCGGACACAGAGGCGGGGAGGGGAGGCGGTGCAAAGACGTTCGTAGCAGGAATGGGCAGTCTCGTGGTCGGTAGGCAGGCAGAGGTCAGACAATGCATCGGGATCCTTGAGGCACCGAGGAATAGGCTGGTTCGAGGTTGGGGACAGGCAAAGTTCTGGTGGGAGGGAGGAGACAACAGCGAGACAGGTGAAACGAATCAGGGCGTGACAGCAACCCCCCTCCGACGGCCGCATGCCTGGCAGACCGGGGCACCGCCGATGGAAGTCGGCAATGAGGGCCGGGTCCAGGATGTTCCTGGCAGAGACCCAAGAGCATTCCTCCGCAGGCTTGACACGGGACACATGGAAAGTGGGATGCACACGAAGGGAGGCGGGCAGACGAAGCCGGAACGCCACAGGGTTGACGACGTGGCCAATCTGGAACGGCCAGATGAACCGGGGGGACAATTTCCGGGAGTCGACCTTGAGAGGCAGTTCACGAGTGGACAGCCAAACCATCTGCCCAGCACGGTAGCGAGGAGCCGGAGTCCGTCAGCGATCGGCCTGTCGCCGGTAACAGGAGGAGGCACGGAGGAGGGTTGAGCGGGTCTTTCTCCAGGTACTGCGAAAGCGCCGGACAAAGGCCTGGGCCGAAGGCACTCCCACCTCCGGTTCTTTTTCGGGAAACAGGGGTGGTTGATAACCCAGGGAGCACTCAAAGGGCAAAAAGCCTGTAGCCGAACAGCGAAGGGAATTGTGGGCATATTCGACCCACATAAGCTGTTTCGACCAGGTAGTGGGGTTGGAGGAGACCATGCACCGCAAGGCGGTTTCCAGATCCTGGTTTGCCCGTTCTGCCTGGCCATTGGACTGGGGGTGAAACCCGGACGACAGACTGACCGTAGAGCCTATCAGGGAACAGAAATCCCTCCAGAAGCCGGAGATGAACTGGGGACCTCAGTCAGACACAACGTCCGAGTGGAGACCGTGTGTACAGAAAACGTGGTGCAGCACCAAGAGTGCGGTCTCCTTGGCAGATGGGAGCTTGGGTAGGGGAATGAAACGGGCCGCTTTAGAGAACCGGTCAACCACCGTCAGAATGGCGGTGTTGCCGTCAGATAGCGGGAGACCGGTGACAAAGTTCAAGGACACGTGGGACCAGGGCCGACGGAGAACGGGCATAGGCTGTAGGAGCCCGCTGGGGCCTTTTCGAGACGTCTTGTTTTGGGCACAGATGGCACAGGCGGCCACAAATACAGGAACGTCTGTCCCCATGGACGGCCACCAGAAACGCAGACGGATAAACGCCATCGTACGGCGTGCCCCCGGGTGACAGGAGAGAGCGGAGGAATGACCCCACTCCAGTACTGGGGTGCGGGCCTGGTCAGGGACAAACAGACGCCTGGTCGGACCCCCACCGGGATCGGTTGTGTGCGTTGGGCTCAGCGCACCGCAGTGTCCACCCCCCAAACGAGGATGGTGGCCAGACAGGACGCGGGGAGGATGGTTTCCGGCTCTGTCTTCTGTGTGGCAGGGCTGTACAGTCTGGAGAGGGCATCTGGCTTAACGTTTTTGGACCCTGGTCGGTAGGCCAGTGTGAAGTTGAAGTGTGCAAAGAGCAGGGCCCACCTAGCCTGGTATTCAACCACTTAGCAGACCGGAGATACTCCAGATTCTTGTGATCTGTCCATACCAAGAAAGGCTGTTCTGCCCACTCCAGCCAGTGCCTCCATTCCTCCAATGCCACCTTCACAGCTAGGAGTTTTGTTCCCGATGTCATAGTTCTCCTCCGCTGGGGAGAGCCGACGTGAAAGGAACACGCAGGGGTGCACTCTGTTTTCCACGTCCAATCTCTATGATAGGACCGCTCCCACTCCCACGTCCAAAGCGTCAACCTCCACTATGAACTGTCGGGCCGGGTCGGGATGGATGATGATGGGTGCGGTGGTGAACCGCCGTCTGAGGGAGGCAAATCCCAAATTGGCAAATCCCAGGAATCGTTGGAGTTGAAACCGGGTGGCAGGAACAGGCCACTCCGCAACTGCCTGTACCTTCCCTGGATCCATCTGAACGCCGCCTGCGGAGACGATAAAACCCAGAAACGGAACAGCGGACCGATGGAACTCACACTTCTCCGCCTTCACGTGCAACTGGTTCTCCAGGAGCCGTTGGAGAACCCAGCGTACGTGGGACACGTGTTCTTGGACTGAGCGTGAGAATATCAGGATATCATCCAGATAGACAAAGACAAAGTCATTCAGCATGTCCCGGAGGACATCGTTGACGAGCGCTAGGAATACTGCAGGGGCGTTGGTCAGTCCAAACGGCATTATGAAGTATTCGTAGTGCCCGCTGGCCGTGTTGAATGCGGTTTTCCACTCATCACCCTCCTTTATCCGGACCAGGTGGTAGGCATTGCGCAGGTCGAGTTTGGTGAAAACCACTGCCCCCTGGAGG
This sequence comes from Esox masquinongy, assembly GCA_016801175.1. NCBI lineage: Eukaryota > Metazoa > Chordata > Actinopteri > Esociformes > Esocidae > Esox > Esox masquinongy. The sequence continues at coordinate 90,141 of JACXGI010000941.1, forward strand.
GGCTCGAAGGCCAATGAGAGGAGAGGAAGAGGGTACCGGTTCTTGACCGTAATGTCATTGAGACCCGGTAGAGACCCGGTTGAGACCGGTAGTCAATGCACGGGCGTAGCGTCTTGTCTTTTTTTCCCACAAAGAAGAAACCAGCGCCAACAGAAGAGGATGATGGCCGCATGATCTCGGCCCGAAGCGAAGAGGCAACGTATTCCTCCATGGCCTTGGTCTCAGGTCCAGACAGAGAGTAAAGGCGTCCTCTGGGGGGCGACGTGCCTGGGTGGAATTCAATGGCACAGCCATAAGGCCTGTGCGGGGGCAGAGAAGTGGCACGGGCTTCGCTGAAAACCGCCTTTAGCCCCATGTATTCCGCAGGAACCGACGTTAGATCGATGGCTTCCTCTGGTCCAGAGAAGCACAATGACATTGGTGGCAGGGCGGTTTGTAGGCAGTGAGCATGGCAGAACGGACTCCAGCCTGTGATGGAGCCGGTGGACCAGTCGATGAGTGGGTTGTGCTGACAGAGCCATGAGTGGCCCAGTACAATGGGGACCTGTGGCGAGCTCAAAGGCAGGAATTGGATCATCTCCTGGTGATTTCCGGAAATGAGCATGGACACCGGCTCGGCGATATGGGTGACGCGCCCGATGGGATGCCTGTCCAGGGCTGTGGCTTCGACGGGAACGTGGAGAGGGCGAGATGAGACATTCAACTGAAGCAGGAGGGTGGAATCGATGAAACATTTGTCGGCTCCGGAATCAATGAGGACTTGGACAGGCAGAGAACGGGGTCCCACCATGATAGTGGCATGGAGCAGGTGCCGGGCTGTGGGTGTCCAGGGAGTAGCTATGCGGCTCACTGACAGTCCCATGGCTATTGGTGAGCCTGGTTTTTTACTGGGCAGTTTGCCACAAAGTGCCCAGGGCCGCCGCAATACAGACATCTGCGGGTGAGGAGCCTCTGTTGATGAACAGCAGGTGTCAGCCTTGCTCTACCCACCTGCATAGGTTCGGAATAGGAGTGTTTGGCAGCGGTCGGATAACTTCGGGGGGACTCGGGCAGCAGGGCGGCCTCGGGCTGTGTACGTCGTGGAGCCAGGTACTCAGTGGGAAGCGAAACGCCGGAGTGATGGCCTCTCTCCCGACGGCGTTCCTGTATCCTACTACCAATCCTGGTGGCAAGGGAGATGAGGGCGTTCACTTCCGTTGGTAGATCCCGAGCAGCGAGCTCGTCTTTGATGGTCTCCTACAAGCCTTGGAAGAACGCGTCGAACAAGGCTTCGGGATTCCAGGTGCTATTGGCTGCAAGGGTGTGGAATTCAACAGCATAGTCAGCAACACTGCGGGGACCCTGACGTAAACAGAATAAACCCTGAGCGGCTTCCCGGTCCGACACAGGGGAACCAAAAACCCGTTTTACCTCCGCTGAGTTTGCCTCCAGGCTGCCGCACACCGGTGATTGCTGTTCCCAGATGGCAGTCGCCCAGGCCAAAGCCCTGCCCGTCATTAGAGTCATGAGGTAGGCGATTTTAGACCGTTCAGTGGGGAACGACGAGGGCTGTAGCTCGAATACCAGCGAGCACTGTGTCAGAAAAGACCGACAGGTCTTGGCCTTGCCCGAGAACCGTTCCGGGGGCGGTAGTCGGGGTTCTCGGAGAGGCGTAGCAGAAGCAGGGAACACAGCCGGCGTAGCCGGTGGAGGGGGTGGGGACTCCTGGCGTGGTAGAGTCTGGGCCAACCACCCCAACTGCTCGGTGATAGCCTTGGTGGCTAGCTGCTGAGCCTCCCTCTGTCTCGCGAGTTCGTCCATGATGGAGCGTAGGGCTTCTTCATGCCGTCCCACGGCAGCCCCTTGCAGGACTATGGCGTTCTGCATACACTCCACGTCCGCTGGGTCCGTCATGGCCAGATCGTTCTGACAGGGAGCGGGGTTGTGGAACCAAGTGCGGACACAGAGGCAGGGAGGGGAGGCTGTGCAAAGTCGTTCGTAGCAGGAATGGGCAGTCTCGTGGTCGGTAGGCAGGCAGAGGTCAGATAGTGAATCGGGATCCTTGAGGCACCGAGGAATAGGCTGGTTCGAGGTCGGGGACAGGCAAAGGTCATAACGGAGATCCACAGGGCAGAAGCACAGGGGGCAGGCAGGCTCGGGGTCAGGGACAGAAGGGGTTCGGTAACTGGGAAGGCAGAGCAGAGAACGGGTAACAGGAGACAGGTGATACAGGAGTAAACGCTGGAAACGCATTAAAAGATAATAAAAAAACGAATACATAAATAGACAGAAAACAAATAAAAAATACAGACACAAATAGACAGGAAGCAACGGGAACATAGGAAACACCTGGTGGGAGGGAGGAGACAACAGCGAGACAGGTGAAACAAATCAGGGCGTGACAGAAACGCGTTGAGACATGGCAATGCTAGAAAAAATGACAATTTGAACAATTTAGAATTTCCAATTATATTTTATTTCTATGCTAGGCCACATATTCTAATATGCAGTTTATGTTTAAGTAATCAACCACTCTTGCCCAAGGTCCGACAGTATTCTCAAGAGTAAAAACTGATATCCTAACTCGCACATTCCAAAAAATACAATATTTTTCACTTGAGACATATAGTAGAAACATTTTATTCTCGGTCACAATCAAGGACGGTGTGAGGTAGGCTTATAGAGGTCATATGGATGACTTGCAGCTGTGACACCAGCGCTACTGTCCGGCGACTGTAGGGTCAGGTCCCTATACTAGAAGCGCCGGAAGGGGGTACATTTGACCCAGAGGTACTTAAAAAATGTTTTCACTGCACTCGATAAACTTACAGGAAGCTCCTTTTAGGAATACTCCTAGATATGCATGCTTAATCCCCCAGTATTTTTTAAATGTAAACATAACCACTGGAAAAGCTAATTTAAAGCAATTTTGCCCAAATTTCTGCCAGACGCGCTATTCGCCATTTTTATGTTATTTTTTAAAGCTGTAAGTCTCCTACTCTGTCACCAGGTGGCACAAAGAAAGGGCTTATTTGCCACCAGATGGCGCAACGCTTTGGTAATATTGATTAGTCTGAATGCGTGTGTGTGCATGTGTATGTCAGGGGTTACGTTAGCCGGCAAATGACGGCGGTATCATGTGTAGTTGTCTGGCAAATGAAAATATCAATGGCCAAAATGTCCAGTGGGAAATATACCAAATAAATAAATAAATAGATTAAAAGCATATTAAATATCCTAATATTGTGTGACATATATGATATGTTGCCAAAAAAACAGCGAGCCTCCGCTCGGTCTTAGTGTGACACCAACGCTTTCTCTTTTTACAATGCAAGAAGTTCAACTTAAGCACTTAAACAAGACTACAACTTGTATTTGTTGTAATGTTGCCTGGACTGAATATTTATTGGACAATCCTGTTTTGTATTACATACAATGTTTTATCATTTGAGCAAAATTTCGTGGCATACCTGATGTCTCCTCACCTTATGCCAATGTGCTACTATTCAGCCGATTGCTCACTGTTCTGACTTAATGATTTGGGGTTCAAAGGTTGCCTTGCTTTGGGGTTTCAAATAACTATTAATGAACAATAATAGGCCCATCAATGGATGGAATCAAAGAACGATGGGCTGTAGCAACCATTACATGGCTTTTAACGCTGGTGCATAATGAATTTGGCCTAATTAGACATACTAATGATTATCTCATTTGAACGACTTAGTATCTCGTTTGAACGACCTAGTATCTCATTTGAACGGCGTAGTAGAAAAACCTAACCCTAAGTTTTTTTTTTTTACCACTAAAGTCATTCAAACAAGATAAACTTAGTCTCTGGGCCCAAATGTTTTTTTACTACTTGGGCTTCAGGGCTTCCTTACACACACACACACACACACACACACACACACACACACACACACACACACACACACACACATCAGATGAATAGATCTGCCTACCAACCAATAGCACACTGATGTGCTCAACACAAAACACTATGAATATCACATCAGTGGGTGTATGCCTTTTGCATTCTCAGTGTCACACTGTAGCCGGTTGTAAAAGATTGTCACAGTAATATATACCTACTCAAATGTAAATGAACAAACACACAAATGCTATACAGTAATAAAAACATTGCCATTTATTTCCAAAATGCAGTAATAGTGAACACTTGTCTTTTGCATGTTCCACTTTCCATATCCAAGAGGAGAAATCCAGGAAAACATGCAGGACGATAAAGGGTTTACTGTACAAAAAGTACAAATGAAAGTGACTAATTATTTCAAAACTCTAAACACAAAAAGATAAAAACGCATGCAAAATGTAGGACAGAGGAAATCAGGCTGCATCCCACCTTGGGTTTAGGAATGGGGAATATGGTGGGAAGTATAGAACAATGAATTGTGGGTGGTCAATGAACCAATTGTAGACCAGAGCAGCCTGGTGGAAACTCACGTTGTCCCAGATGACAACATACCTGGGCTGCTTTGGTCCACTCCTCTGCTCGGCCGAAATGAGGATGCCATGTAGTGTGTCCAGGAATGTGATGAGAAGGGCGGTGTTGTAGGGACCAAGTTTGGCATGATGATGGAGGACGCCTTGCTGGCCAACAGCTGTGCACATGGTGATATTCCCTCCACACTGTCCAGGGACATTCACAATGGCACAGTGGCCAATGATGTTCCGTCCTCGTCCCCTTCTTTTGGCTAGGTTGAAGCCTGCCTCATCAATGTCAGTATGAACATGCTGAATTGCAGCGGCATCCAGCTCCAAGACTCTCTGAAACAGACAACAAGACAATATGTGAAATAGACCTAGAACAGTGATTATGGTGAGCCACAATACACTGGATTACAGTACTGGAATGTGTCTATACAGTGCTGATATGATAGTACTTACTTGCACATATTCATAGCGCTGTTCTTTAAACTTCTCAGTGTTTCGCTCAAATGGCACCCTGTAGACCTTTTTCATCTGGATTGCGCCGTAATACACGGTCCAATGTCGACAAGGCCACCTGCTGAATGTTATTGAATATTGTGTTGGTTTTGGATTTCTTGTAGTCTAATGGTACTGTTTGCCACCACCATGTTCACAATAGCGGTCTCCTGTTCTGGTGTGAACAGCCGGTGTCTTCCACTATGGCCTGGACGTCTCTCAGTTCTGCAGTAGATCCACAAATATTATAGTGTATGATTGGTTACAGTACGCTACATTGATCTCTTGTCTTTCAATATGAAATAACATTATGGTAAAATTGGCCAACAATCACTGAGTAACATAGGCCTGCTGATATGTCGGACTGCAGTATACTACAGTGTACATACATAAAGAGCATAGTGTAGATGGCAGGTAACTTAGCAGTTCTCATTTCTGAATGTACGGATGATAGATGCAACCGTGTAGCGGCTCAGGTTGGGCTGAACTCTCTGCCAAGCCTCCCTCATACTCAATCCATGGTTGAGCACATGGTCAACAGCTGTGACCCTGATCTCATCTGAGACAACTGTCCTTCCTCGTCCTCATCCTCCCTTGACCTCTAGCTCTTGCTTCACCAATGACTTCCATTTTCCTCCAAAACAGGAGAGCTCATATGTGACCTTATAGTGCTAAAACTCTGATTGTGCACAATTCAGCAACTAGTGTTTACACCTGTGAGGAGTGGGTGTTGCCAGTTGGTGTATAGAGCTTGGCATTGTGATTGGTGTTGCTTTCCAAAGGGACTACAGAGATTTTATTTTTGACTGTTGTGCCTAATGTAGACAACTTTGTGTAGTGTACTTTTTTAAGCAAAAAGTGTGATACGGTATTGGACACTGAGGGTAATGCAGGAATTGTGCTTATAATTTTGCAGACTTGGTTTAGGGATTTGGTACATGAGTTTCAGGTTTCAGTGATTGCGTTTCAAGTTCCAATTTTGGTGTGTAAACAATTGGGAAAAACTCTAATATACTTTTCTATTGCAAAATGTGTTTACTATTTTATTTTGTGATTTGACATTTTTCGGTTCCTTCAAGGGATGCACCTTCTTTTTGAGATTCTCTAATTCCTAAAACATCTCAATTGCTGTAGGTCAGGGGTGTCCAAACCATTCCACGGAGGGCCGTGTGTCTGCGGGTTTTTGGTTTTTCCGATAAATTGGTTCCCAGTTCACACCTACACAACCAGGTGAGAGTAGAAACTAACCAATTAGTAACCTAATTAGTCAAGTACAAGTACAAGGTGAGAGTGGTCAATCAAGTACAAGGTGAGAGTGAAAACCTGCAGACACTCTGCAGTTTGGACACCCCTGCTGTAGGTGATAGTTTGAAGAAAAATGTGTCTAGTTCTAGGACTTGAATGACAATGGCCTTAATATGTGTCCACACAATTAGGTCCCCAGATCAGGCTGGTCAATGGGACCGGTCTTTGCTCTGGCAGAGTGGAGGTCTATTACAGTGGCCAGTGGGGGACAGTGTGTGATGATGACTGGGATATGAAGGATGCAGAGGTGGTGTGTAGACAGCTCAACTGTGGGAGTGCTGTGAGTGCCCCAGGGAACGCCTCCTTCAGTCAGGGCAGTGGGCCGATCTGGATGAATGATGTGAAGTGCTCCGGTGGTGAAAGAACACTGACACAGTGCCCACACAATACAACACACAACTGCAATCATGGTGAAGATGCTGGTGTTGTCTGCTTATCAGGTAGAGGGTTTTATCATGTTTTAGACATTGTGTGACCAGTGATCTGTTCTGAATTGAAAGAGGTCTGAACCACAGCATTCCATTAACATAAAAAAACGAAACAACATCGTTGCCATTATATTTAGGAAAACTGCTATTTGTAATTGTAATATATATACACAGTATGGTCAGTTATATAAGCTCTTCCAAGGACAGATAACAGAATGGATACATCTTTCTGTTTTGTAACTTATACAATTTTTTTTATACAGGTTTAACCTTGAAGACACCCACTCTCTCAATAACGTCGTCCCATTCAGATTTTTCACCTGGTGAAACGGTTGAGTTCATCTGCTCTGTCAGTCAGAGAATTCCCATCCCTGTAAACTTGGACTTACATAGGGGAGGATCTTCAATAATGACCCAGGCATTACAAACCACTCAGACAATTGCCACTTTCACATTGACCAGACTGCAATCTTCAGCCCAGGGAAAGTACAGTTGTCTACAAAACTGGACACGGAATGGTCAAAAAATGATCAGTTCTTCCAGCAACTCAATGGACATCACTATTGGTGAGTAAGACCGGTAACACACAGTTAGGGCACACAAACATTATATGAAAATGTGTATTGTGGTAAAGGATTATGCAACAAAATACCTCTAAATGGATGGACTGCTTCCTGCTTTCATGTCTGTTAGTCACATAACGCAACTCATAACGCCCGCTTAGAAGATTTAGTCACCCGAGCGCTCCTCCGGTCGGACTGTGGGTCCTGTCCGGTAGATTAATCAACAAATGCTAATGCTAACATAACACAACAGGCTAACTTAAGGCTAGAGAGCTCTAAAGATTTCCCTATACTTGACAGAACGCAGTCAAAACTGGTGAACAGATCAGAGCAATTTTAGAGCGAACGACTGAATGAGACGATAACACAGCTTGAAATACCTGAGAGTGACTCTGTAGCAGCTACTCTAGGGGTTGAGCTACCAAACTCTAACGGACAGAAACAGATTGGTATACAAGGGATTACTTCAAATCTAGACCACTCTGTCACGGACCTGGCTGACACTCTCCCCTGGACATGTGCTAATGCCACTGGATTAATCGAACAGGCTTTCGAACCAGCCTTCCCCAAAGACACATCTTACTGGCACAGCACCGGGGCTAGACCGAAGGCATCAACTCCAGCGGGGACTTGGTCTGACGTCGTCCGCCGCAGAGGCAAATCCAGAAAGAAACCAAATAAGAGAGCACCAACCCTCAATCCACCACCTGAACTCACACTGCAAAACAGGTATGATCCACTGATTCGGAACGAAATGTTTGTAAATGAACCTAGGGAAGCTAACCACAACACTAGCATTAGGGCTAACCAAAATCCAAGAAATAGCCCTAAAACCACTGATAGGACGAGGGAAAGAAGAAACTTTGCTAACTCCACATTTGATAAACCTGATACTACCTTCATTGGGGACGACATAACCAAGCATATCAGAATGGCAAAGATTGAATCCTAACCATGGCTGACACATCGGTCAGAGAGCTAACAGAAATGTTGCCAGTTATTCTCTCTACACATCCAAGCAACATGCAGATTATTATTCACACTGGGTCTTTTGACATTCTACAATGGAAAACTGGCTCTGAGGTCCTGAAAAAGGATTTTTCTATGCTACTGGAGAAAATAATTTTCAACAACATGTTTTCATCTCAGGCCCCATTCCAACCTTGGGGAAAGGAATTGAATATTTTAGCAGACTCCTTGGGCTGAATACGTGGCTGACATCGGCATGCCTCAACCACGGGATAAGGTTTATTGACAATATTTTTTGGAACTGTAAAGACCGCTTTAGACCTGATGGGGTTCATCCAAACATCATGGGATGCCGGCTGCTTGGTGCCAACATACGTCACGCTCTTGGAATGCCATGTCCAAACAAGATAAGCATGAAGGACAGTACTCATAGGCAGAGTATTTATCCCCCCTCTCCTTACCCTCTAACTAAAATCACCCAATGCTTGCAGAAGTCGTCCTTGTCCCAAACCTAGTTCTAACCAAAGAGAGCAGAGCACATCTTTCCCTATGTCCCACTCCTCCCCCCCGTTTAAAACGATTGCTTGGACAACTGCCACATCGTCAACAACCTTGTCCTTTATTTCCACAGAGCACAGAATATACTCGGTGATGTGCTTCAGGTCCCTGGTATTGTGAAAATAGCAATGCCGACTGTTTTGAGTACAAGCTAGGACCCGGTATCTCTATTCCTGTGTTGATTAGAAATAGAAGGAATCGTGTTCATGCAACTTATAAAGTAAACTTGTCTAATCTGTTAACTGTAACACGTCAACCTACTAGTCCAGGAACCCCTATTATATTGATTAAGCTGGCTTTACTTAATATCAGATCTCTCGCCAACAAATCATTCTTGGTAAATGACATTATAATATCCTACAAACTAGATTTTGTTTCTCACATAAACGTGACTAACAGAAGATTGTAGCGCTACTATTCTTAAAGAGACAGCACCAGAAAAATGTGGCTATGTGAATACGTGTAGAAATGGTAGGAAAGGAGGAGGAGTGGCTGCCCTATTCAAAGATACATTCCAGTGCAAAGAAAATACACTAGGTAATTTTATTTCTTTTGAATACCTCTGTTTTACATTGAAGGGTACCCCCAAAATTTTGTTTTTAATCATTTACAGACCTCCACAATATTCTGCAAATTTTATTGATGATTTTGCTAAACTACTCTCTGTTATATCAATTGATTATAACTTGTTTATTATTACAGGGGATTTTAACATCCACATAGATAATAGCACGGACAATAATGCCAAAGAACTTTTTGCACTACTTGACACTTTTGACCTCACTCAACATGTGATAGAGCGTACACACACTCAAGGCTACATTCTAGATCTGGTTATCTCTAAAGGTCTCAATATTTCTTCTGTCATGGTTAAAGATTTGGTCCTGTCTGATCATATCTGTGTCTTTTTTGAATCACTTATCACCCAGAATGTTCCAGTAAACTCTGTTTCTGTTAAGAAAAGGTACATTAATGAGAGTGCCAATGCTCAGTTTATGGAAGCCATAGCTATCTCTCCAACAATAAGTGCTGAGTCAGTTGATGTACTCCTGGATCATTTTAATGCCAAAATATTGAATGTCATGGATCATGTTGTACCGGTAAAGAAAACTAAGAGCAAACACAGAACACCATGGAAAACCACTATGATGGTAAGCGCCCTGAAAAGAGAATGTAAGAAAGCGGAAGTGGAGGAAAACTAAACTTCAAATTCACTATGATATCTATAAAAAAAGCCTTGGTAGCTTCAACAATGAGTTACGCAGGGCCAGACAGCAACATTTATCGGGAATGATCCACAAGAATATCAACAATACCCACATTCTATTTGTCATGGTCGACAAGCTTACAAACCCAATAAAGCAGATAGCATCAGATCTCATGTCCACTGTGAAATGTAATGAATTTGCATGTTTCTTTAGTGAAAAAATTGTAAGTATTAGACGGACCATCAGAACTACACAGTCTAACAAGGACACTGTACCGTCACTTCGACCACCAAGACATAACTTGGTTATTATGTCGCAATTTAATACAATTGATCCAAAATCCCTAGAAGAAACAGTTCGACATCTTAAAGCGTCCACATTTACTCTCAACACACTGCCATCAGACTTTTTAAAACAATTTTTAACTCTATAACAATGGACCTACAGCAAATAGTTAATAGCTCTCTGCAATCAGGCATTTTCCCAACATCTCTAAAAACAGCTGCCATTAAGCCCCTATTAAAAAAGAGAACACTGGATGCATCTATAATGAACAACTATAGACCTGTATCAAATCTCCCTTTCATAGCCAAGATCATTGATAAGTTGTCTTCAATCAACTCAGCAATTTTGTCACCTCAAGCGGTCTCTTAGACAAATTTCAGTCAGGCTTCCAACCTCAACCCAGTACTGAAACGGCCCTGATTAAAGTTTTAAATGATATAGGGCTGAATTCTTATTCAGATAAAATAACAGTTCTAGTTCTATTAGATCTCAGTGCAGCATTTGACACTGTAGATCATTGAACACTTATAAATAGGCTGGAAAATTGGGTAGGACTCTCCTGGACAGTCCTTGATTGGTTCAGATCTTATCTAGATGGCCGGAGTTACTTTTTCACCTTTGGTAATCATGAATCTGATAGGGTGGCTATGACATGCGGAGTTCCACTGGGATCAGTTCTTGGACCGCTTCTGTTCAATCTCTATATGCTACCTCTGGGCCAAATTCTACAGAACAACAACATTAACTACCACAGCTATGCCGATGATACTCAAATATATATGGCTCTCGAACCTTATGACAACAGCTCAATAGACTCTCTGTGTCATTGTATAGAGCACATAAATACCTGGATGAACCAAAATTGTCTACAATTAAACCAAGATAAAACTGAGAATATTGTGTTTGGCAAAAAAATAAAAGAATAAGTATTAGTAAAGAGCTGGATTCTCGGGCCCTTAAAACCAGGGATCAAGTGCGTAATCTTGGTGTTCTGATAGACTCAGACCTCACATTTAACAGTCATATCAAAGTGGTCACCAAAACAGCATTATATCATCTAAAAAATATAGCCAGAATCAAAGGCTTGGTGTCCCAGACCAAGAGAAGCTCATCCATGCTTTTATCCCTAGTAGGGTTGACTACTGTAATGGCATCTTAACTGGACTCCCCAAAAAGACTTTAAAACAGCTGCAGCTCATTCAGAATGCTGCTGCTAGAATGTTAACCAGGACCAAGAGAACAGAGCACATCACTCCGGTACTTAAATCATTGTATTGGCTTCCAGTCAATTACAGAATAGATTTTAAAGTGGTTCTTTTAGTTTATAAATCTCTGAATGGTTTAGGACCCGAATACATTTCTGATATGTTTGAAGAATATAAACCGAGCAGGGCTCTTAGATTCATGAACACAGGTCAGCTAGTAGAGCCCAGAGTCCAAACTAAACATGGAGAAGCTGCATTTAGCAGTCATGCTGTACACAACATAAACTACCAGAAGATCTTAGACGTGCCCCAAACATATCAATTTTTAAATCCAGGTTAAAAACACTTCTCTTTTCACGTGCCTATGACTGAGCACTTAAACTTAACCACACTGTTTAGCCTTATAGCTTCCTAGCTTCCTATGTTTTTATATCGTTTTTATTATTTTTATATTTTCTTATTCTATTTTTTATTATTATGATGTTGTTTTCATGTTTTAATTTGAGTATTTGTTTTTATGTTATTGTATTTTTATATTTTTTCTTTGTAAAGCACATTGAATTGCTTCGATGTATGAATTGTGCTATATAAATAAACTTGCTTGCTAGCTAAACACCAGCCATCACTTTACGCACTTGAAGGATTAAAAAGTAACATTTACAAAATTCCTTGAATCATTGTGCAAATAAAGCAAGCTAGAAGAACACAAGACTGACACAAGACAAGTTCTAAAACTCAACATCACCTTCCAAATCTGGCAAATAATAAAGAACTTACTCAGCACTATTTTATGCTGTACCCATAAACTAGTTAGATATACCTGCAAAGTGGCCTGAAGTGCAAATTAATGTGCCAACTTCAAACCCAATTAAAACAAGAAAATAATTATAGCTTTTTTCAATTGCTTACACAAATTTTCTGAAAGCATGGCTCATTTTCTCACAACTCTAAACACTAATCCAAAAACTCACACTCAAAACTCTTCAAATCTCTTCCAAAAGCAAGCACTGCATTAAAAAGAATTTTATGTCTTCTCAACATTAGATTTTGTCTTCAAATGACACACACACCATCAAATAAATGGACATTTCTAAACCAATTGAACATTGATATGCTGCATGGCAAACACCACTATGATAATCTTATGAGTAGGCCATTTGCATTTTCAGTCTTACACTACAGTGTACGTGCAGTAGCCTGTTGTAAACTGTTGTGTTTTCATACTCAAATATAAAACACGCAAATACAAGAATAGAATGTTCATATTCTGAAATACAGTATGCATCTCAACAAACACCATTGGATTTGTAAAGTTGTCTTCAAACAAAACAAACAATAGAAAAAAGAAAATAAGCCTTCATATTTTGTATAGAAAAAGATAATTAGGCTGCATCCTGCATTTAGCATCCATTGTTGTCAGGAGAGCTCACCTTTGGCCTTTGATTGTTAAAGCTAAGATTGCTAATTGAAGAGCAACAAGTGTTCACCCAAATGAGGAGTCAATGGTGTGATTGGTGGTTTGAGTTTAGCATTTTGAATGACAGTATTTTCCATGTGAACACAAGAGATTTTATGAATGAAGATTGAGCCAAATGTAGAGAATTGTGGGAAATGTTCTGCAAGAAGTCTGGTTTAGAACAGCAAAATTAGTGAAAAGCGGGAAATGTGTTTGTATTTGTGCAGAATTGGTGTATGATAAGGTACGTGAGTTTCAGGTTTTGGTAATTGTGTCTCAAGTTCCAGTGTTAGTGTGTAAGCAGTTGAGAAAAGCTGTAAATGACTGTGATTCGAAACATAAACATCTAACTTTCAGATACTTATAAAAGAATCAGGAATGTGCACAAAGCACACCAGTTTGCAATATCATTCAAAAGAATGAACTGGTCAGCTCATCAATTGCAAAATACCTGGTAGGCCAAGGAAGACCTCTACAGGCATGAATCATTGACAAATTCTTACCACAATGAATTAGAAAAGAACAAAAGTTTGACAGGTTAGGAGCCCTCCTCAGTGGGTAGGACTGTAGATTGCACCCACTGTAATCTGCAGACGACTCCACCAGCAGAACTACAGAGATGCAATGTGTAAACAACTAGTTAGCTTGAACAGCAGGTTGGCCAATTAAGATACAGGACATGAAAGATCCTGGAAAGTCTGGTACCAGAGTGGTGGAAAAAGGTTAGTGTGGGGGAGTGGTATGATCATTTCAGTTAGGATGCAGTGGTTGAGTGATTTACAGTTTTTCCCAATCGATTTGACACATTTATCCAAACTCCGGTAACTGTTCTCAAAACAGTTAACACAGCAAACTAAACACACTCTTATATTGGTGAAACAGGTTAACATTCACTGCATAATGAAGCACTGCATTTTATTCTAGTAATGCATTTATTTAAAATAAGTACTAACATCAAAACTGCAAGTGTGTTCTCTGTTGGGTTGATCAATTCAGCTGTAGATACACAAATAAATGAATGAAAATAGAAGTTTTTTGTGAAGTTCTTCAATGAGGAGCTCAGTTGTATAACAATGAGTTTTTGCCCTAAAAAATAATAATTATGTAAGTAAGTACATAAATGAATAAATGTACTGCAATCATTGAATCAATTAACTTTATTGATCCTGCCTCTCAATTAAATCTGGCCAGAGAATTTCATCAACAACACAGCATATATTTTCACGAGTCATGCATCGTGGGGAAAAAACACTGTGAATGCTGGATCCATTCTTGACATGCTAGTGCCTCAATTTCTTCACAGGCCTCTTCCTTCGCTTGAAGAAGACTTACTTGGTTGTAACGGTTGCGATCATATACTTTCCACCTCCGAGTGGAGAAGAAATCCTCAATTGGATTCAGGAAAGGAGAATATGGTGGAAGGAACACCATCCTGAAATGTGAGTGATGCTCAAACCTCTCTCCCACCAGTGGAATCAAACCTCTCTCCCACCAGTGCTGAACGGTGGAATAGGACATTATCCCAAACAACTACAAAATTGCGCTCCATTTGCCCCTGATCACCCTGTGGAAGGAGGATTTCATTGAGGAAGTTTAAAACATTTAGATGCCTTTCTGTGTTGTATGGCCCCAAGACAGCATTATGTGCCACAACATCAGTGGTAGAAATCGAGGCACACAGAGTGATGTTGCCTCGACGTTGTGCAGGGACATTGACAATCTCAATCTCCCTTTTCTCCTTTTTTTGTGAAGATTGAAGCCAGCTTCATCAATATATATGTACTCATGAGTTGCACTGCTATCCAACTCCAACATTCTCTGGAGTAAAAGGACACAATGCACAATACTGTAAGTAAATTTTTTACAGTAATGGCACTGATTGCAAAGTTGATACTACTGTAAACTGTTGCTGAAGTCTGAGTTCCCACTTTGATGCTGCACTATGCAGAGAGATGCCTGAATCCTTTCACTTAGACTGGAATAGTATATGGACACATTCATCATATCCAGGAAAAAAAAATATCTTTGTGTTTACAGTAAAAGTGCAATAATTGGCTTGCACATACTTGAACAAATTGGAATCGCAACTCCTTCACTCTAACGGAATTCCTCTCAAAGGGCACTTTGTATACCTGCTTCATTCGGATGGCATTTCTCGTTAGAACAGGCTCAATTGTGGAGAGACTGCATTGGTGAATATTGTGGAATAGTTGATTGTCCTGTATTATTCTTCACTGAATTTCTTTGAGGCAGAGGGTGTTGTTGTGGACTCCAATATCAACAATGGCATGCTCTTGTTCAATTGAAAATAGTCTTGTTCATCCACCTGAATGTTTTCGAACTTCAATTCTGAACTTCAATTCTTCAACATTATCAGTAGAAACCTAGAACTACGTAAAAAAAAGGCTACATAGACTCTCACTGTAGAAGTAGAATGGTATAGTTACCGGTTTTCCTTCTGAAATGTGCGGATAATTGAAGCTACTGTGGATCTGTTTATATTGGGCTGATCCCGCTGCCCAGCTTCTCTCAAGGAGAGACCATGATTTATGACAAGGTCAATAAGGGTTTCTTTAGAAACATGTCTGTACCCTATCCTTCTACCTCTCTTTCCTTCTCTCACACCTTGTCCTCCCCTTCCTTTCTGTCCATGTCATACTCCAATGCCCTCCAATCTGCCTATCTCTTCTCCCTCTACTCCTCCCTCTTCTCTGCTTCCTACATCCTCAGCTCATCTTGCTTCTTCTCCTACATCCTCAGCTCATCTTGCTTCTTCTCCTACATCCTCAGCTCATCTTGCTTCTTCTCCTACATCCTCAGCTCATCTTGCTTCTTCTCCTACATCCTCAGCTCGTCTTGCTTCTTCTACATCCTCAGATCGTCTTGCTTCTTCTCCTATATCCTCAGTTCTTCTTGCTTCTTATCCTACATCCTTAACTCGTCTTGCACAATCTCCTCGTCCTATATCCTCTACTCCTCTCCCGTCATCTGTTTCTACCACTTCAACTGTTCCTCTCCTTCTTCCTCTGCCCTGTTCACCACCTTTCACTCTTACACCTCTTCCTTTTCCCCTTCTCATTCTAATTCCTCTTTGTTGATTTTCTTTTCCCCTTTTCTAGTTGTTGTAATAGAGCTGTGTAAACAATTAGGAAACTTGCATTTCCTGTGTTGTGTGTATTATTAACTCATCAGACATCAGTTTGGGGCTGATTGAAAACATACCATGTGCAACTCAGCATTAACGAATAACAGAGTTTTGTTTATTGTGTTTGGAAAATGGTACACAAATATTTGTGATTTTTGTAAAGACCAATAAAAAATCTGCAATTGTTTTTTCCTGTTATATTAAAGTTTTGGTTGGCTGTATGAAATACTGTGAAAACATTTGAGAATTTTGTGCACAGTGTTTTGAGAAACTTATCCATGTGATTTGTAATTGGTATGAAAAGGAACATTTACAATCTGTTTAGGACAATTACAGAGTGTTCAGATCACCATGTTAACTGTTTTGAGAGCAGTTACCCGAGTTTGGAGAGATGTGTCAAATCAGTTGGGAAAACTGTAAAAGGTTTTAGCTAAATCAAAAACAATACAAAGGACTGCGCAATACAGATTTTTTGTCTAATGCAGATATGATGTTGTTAATTACCTTTTTGAGATTCTGAGATAAAACTATGGCCAATTTTAAGGCCTGACTAAACTGCTTAGGAAAAAGTAAGAGACCTACCACACTGTTTATTGATGGGCATTCAAATACTAAACACAGGAACATGTAGAATTGAGATTCCCTAAGAATGTTTAGCTTGTCATCCCCTTTGATAAGCAAAATGTCTCTTTCACAAACATCTCTCACAGATGTTTGTGAAGAGAGGTTTAACAGGCAGCTGATATAGACTGAGGTAATAGAGGTCTCAGAAAAAAGGGGTCCAGATCATGAGCCCAGCTGATTTTTAGGGGTCCAGATTCATTATCTTCGCACCTCATTGACCAGAATTTGGTGAAATGAGAAACCGCTCTATGGGGAGACACTTTGAAAGTATTTAATGACATCTGCACCTCATCCACTCAGCCCATTGGGTCACTGGTCGCTCACAGACCCCATTTGTCCATG
The DNA here is from genome assembly GCA_016801175.1 of Esox masquinongy. Taxonomy (NCBI): domain Eukaryota; kingdom Metazoa; phylum Chordata; class Actinopteri; order Esociformes; family Esocidae; genus Esox; species Esox masquinongy. Next base: position 107,152 of record JACXGI010000941.1, read on the forward strand.
CATTGTGTATCTACTGGACTATGTTGCTTTCAGTGGAAGAATTCTGTATTACAGCATTGCACACATTAACAGACTATTTTTTTTCCATAGTTATCCTTCCACCACCTATAATTTCCCTCACTGCTCCAGATGGTTCGGTGTTCTGGGGATCTAAGGGGTCAGAGGTTACCAGGGGCCACAGCTTCTTCATCACCTGCTCCATTCAGCCATGGTATCTTGGAGGCCTCTTCCATCTGGACTTCTCTGGGTCCAACAGGACTGAGACTAAGCCAGCAGTCAACCACTCTGCCTCCTTTCACTTCCCTGTTGCAGAGTATAAAAATGAGGGGAACTACAGCTGTAGCTATGAAGTCAACATTTCCACCCGAACCTTTCATTCTACTAGAACACATTTACTGAAAGTCAGCATTCAAGGTAAAAGTTGAATGTTTTTCAAGGGGCATTACTACATTATCACACTTAAGATTTGTGTGTAAAGACTAGGTAGGCCGATATCACTCAGGGTTTGTTTACATTACGATACAATTTTCTGAGGAATATCAAAGAAACTTGACACACTAGCTTATTCTTTTAACTTGCATATATTGATAGCTCGAGATGCCACCTTCCAAGGTAGCGTGCGCCACATTTTCGATCGAGCCACCCCACGGGTTTGTAAGTGTGAAGACAAATGTGTTGGAACTGTATGTTTCTGTGCCGTATGCACACATATCACTAGATTTTACCTTGACTGACGCGCATTATCCTGGTGTAAATTCAAACGCTGTGGAAATGATTATGCTAATTAAGATATGTAGCATTTTATTCTCCCTCTCATAATAATAAAAGGTTGAGACAGCGACTGAAACCAGGGGTCCAAATGTGCAGATCTGTAATGTGGTGTTGTTTGTTTCTGTAGCATCTCCAGTCCTTGTTACTGTTTCTGGCGCAGCAGTTGGGCTTCTTCTCTTGCTGATACTGGTGGCTGTTTCCTGTGTAGTCTGGAGGAAGAAGACGAACAGACCACCACCCATGACCATGTCCCAAAGACAATGTAAATGTTGATAGTGATTGCAGGGTTTACCCTAGGGTTTCAAGATTCCTTGAATAGGAAAGGACTAATGCTATGTGAACACTATCCGCTCGCTCAATCTCTGCAAATCTCTGTTTTTTGCATGAACATAACCTCCATCTATGACCTGATTTAAAAACACTTGGGTGCTTTTCAGGGATAGTGGGAAATGCAAAAAACATATTGAAAAAGCCTACTTGATAAGGTACGGATGTAAGCAACAAACTAATAATAATTGTTCTTATTACATGAAAACCCTGTAGGTGGACATTGTGAAGATGAAGACGACTACATCAACGTGGAAACCATTGACAACAACAGATATGATGACCTGAAGACAAGATATTGTGCAGGAATGTATGTGAACATGGGATACACGTAATACAACAAAAATTACATGGAGGAATTACAACAGTTGTAAAAGGGTCGCATGTGTCAAGGTCCTGACTTTAACTTGATACAAGTAACTCAAATGCAGAAATGTTTTTTTTTATTAAGACACACATTCACTCTGGGGTTGCAGTTCGGTGGGCTGGGGATCTCATCGCTGCTTTTTGCAGATGATGTGGCCCTGATGGCATCATCGGCCTGTGACCTTCAGCACTCACTGGACCGGTTTGCAGCCGAGTGTGAAGCGGTTGGGATGAGAATTAGCACCTCTAAATCTGAGGCCATGGTTCTCAGCAGGAAACCGATGGAGTGCCTCCTCCGGGTAGGGAATGAGGCGTTACCCCAAGTAAAGGAGTTCAAGTATCTCGGGGTCTTGTTCGCGAGTGAGGGGAAAATGGAACGGGAGCTTGGCCGGAGAATCGGAGCAGCGGGGGCGGTATTGCATTCGCTTTACCGCACCGTTGTGACGAAAAGAGAGCTGAGCCGGAAGGCAAAGCTCTCGATATACCGGTCAATTTTTGTTCCTACCCTCATCCATGGCCATGAAGGCTGGGTCATGACCGAAAGAACGAGATCGCGAGTACAAGCGACTGAAATGGGTTTTCTCAGAAGGGTGGCTGGCGTCTCCCTTAGAGATAGGGTGAGAAGCTCAGTCATCCGTGAGGAACTCGGAGTAGAGCCGCTGCTCCTTTGCATCGAAAGGGGCCAGTTGAGGTGGTTCGGGCATCTGGTAAGGATGCCCCCAGGCCGTCTCCCTAGGGAGGTGTTCCAGGCACGTCCAGC
>JACXGI010000942.1:0-15352 GCA_016801175.1 Esox masquinongy
GGGGGGGGGGGGGGGGGGGGGGGGGGGGCGCAACAATGGAGAAAGGTTAGTAAAGAACGAACTAGTTGACTGACTACTGTGGTCTTCTTAACAGATTTCAATGTCCATGTTGATAGTTGGCATTAAAATATGTATAAACTAACAGCATAATTGGCCATTAAGGGTTGACCATGGATGCATTTCAGCAAATTAATTAGATTAGGGTTACTACTAACTACTAACGACTGATCTCGGACAAAATTACCATTTAAAAATGCATTCGATTACAGACTTCTAACGACTGACCTCAGTCTAAAGAACCATTTAAAAATACTTTAGATAAGTGACTGTTAAGGACTGACCTAACACTAATTTAACATTAAATTTTTTTTTAAATTAGTAACTATTAAGCAATGACCTTTGACCTAACTACCATTTTAAAAAGCTTTAGATTACTGACTAAGGACTGACTTTGGACAAAATTACCATTTAAAAAGTGTTAGATTAGTAACGAGCAATATGCTCACCCAGGTTCTTCGTCTTGATGAAGATGACGTTGTTCGCGCCGCTGTCCATGGCCTGGAAGCGACGCTCCCGTTTCCCTGACGACGCCTTGAGCTGCTTCACCTCCTTCTTCAGTGCAGCCTCCACGTCTTCATCCTCATCTTCCTCACTGCCGCTCTCCTCTGGCTCCTTGAACTTAACAAAATGTTAGTCAACACAACGATGGGTTTAACATTAACAACAGACAAACTTGTACTTTATCGTCCATTAACTTACAGATATCTGTCTTTATGCTCACAACCTAACACCCCCCAAACACCATAAAGGCTGAAAGTAATGGATTGAGTTACGGTTTAGCGGCTCTGAAGCAATTGTAGCCTAGCACAATCTGCGGCCAATAGCATTAAGGCGCTAGCAACTCCCTGATTTTAATTACGTGATAGGGCAGGTGCCTACAACGTCCCATCGCTTGACTTTTCACCTGTACATCGACAGTGAAACAAGTTATTAGTTCAAAGCGGGAAGAAAGGATTAACGCCTTTTTTAATCGTACATGGTTAAGATAGCCAAAATGTGCTGCTTACATTCTCAGGTCCGTAGAGTTGATCGGCATATTCGTTCAGCAGGTTAAAGGCTTCGGCGGTACATTTCCTCTCGTTCATGTTACAGGTGATTAAAATGCCCTGCATTCCAACTTCAAGCTCCCGGGAGCCCTTGTATTTCTTACTCCGATGTCCACCGCCATAACGCTTCTTACTGCGCTTCCTCGAGTCTTGTGCTTCAGACATATCTGATTATATAGGTTTGCTGGCTAATAGTAAAAGATAACGTTTAGAAAACCTGAACCAGGATAACGTTAGCTAGATTTCAGTTAGCACTAGCAAGGATAGCAGAGTTAGCAGGTTAGCTAGCTACTACAGTACAACGACTAGAAAAACAAACGACGCATGCATGGGATTGCTAGCAAACAAGCAACAAAACCTCTGTACATGGTCGTACACTTCGGGTTTAATAAAATCGCTTTGATTAATTTGACACAGAAAGAGCAGTGAACTTTAAGCCACGGCCACGCTCAGACTAAAGTTACTCCTGGTTCATTCAAACCACAGCTGCTTCCACAAAATGTGTACATCGCTCTACTACCGGTCGCTATGAGGGACAATTTACTATATGCAATTCGTTACTGCAGAAGGTGGGATATTCGTTGTGAATTGTTTGCATGACTGAAATTGAACCCATGTAAAAAAATGCAATACATATTTTATTAAAAACATTGCTGACAAATATTTTACATTGAATAATATTAAATCTCACATAATAGGGATTAATTAGTTAAAACGATACACTGTAAATGCATAGAAAATCAAGCCCTAGAAAAGCTTTAGCACACAATGTAGATAAATACGTCATATTTTCACGAAGCTTTGTTACTTAAATTAAATTAATCCAATTACCCATTAGAGGTCAATGCCACTCATTAAGTGTACTCAGAACCATGGGGTATAGACATTTGCTCCAAACCAGCATTAACAGAACAAATCATGAGCCCAATGGTTAAAATAAATAAAACCTCCAGACAAACCATATATCTAGTAACTCTTCCTAGATGATGGTGGGTGAACAACGCTGATGTTGCGACCAAAACAAAGAGAGACGGAGGAAGTCCCAGTGCAAGCCAGCGATTTGGCCCGGAGGAGAGCCGACTCCCACTTGAAGAACTCACAACCCTTCCGGTTCCCGCCGGGGCCGGGTTTACGCACCGTGCAGCCGTAGAACGTTCGACCGTGGTTTGGACCGCCGTTGCACACCGTTTGCCGCTTCGCCCGCCGCCCGCAGCCACACAGAGGGGCCGTGATTCCGGTGTTGACGGCCGGCGGGTACGATGAACGGGTCACCGACGAGGAGCAGAGGGAAGACCCGCCCACGGAGGAGCCAAGAACAGCGTTGTTCGATGCACACTTCCTCGGCCTTGACGACGTGTTAGCGACGGGTCTGGCAACAGACGTTTTCAATGGAACGCTGTTCGGGGCCTCGGTGTGCGGTCTCAGCCAACTGGCTGATTGTTTAGAGTCACGGCTAGTGGAAAGTCTCGGTCTGGTGAAAGAAGGACCGGGCAGGGCGGGGGAGAACTTTGCCGTCGAGCTGTAAGCAGTGTTTTCGGATGGGAGGGGTCTTGACCACTCCGCTTGGTGGTTGGTGTTCTTGAAGACCGGCGCGGGTTTGCTGGAGTAGGAAACGGATGCTGTCGAGGTTTTGCTACAAGTCTTGGGTGTTCGTATGTCATCGGATGAGTTTGTCTGGTCACTGTAGATTATAAAGGAGTCGTTAGGCGCTTCTGTGTGGCGTCTCATATTTTCCGGGAGGTGGGAGCGTTGATGAACAGGCCTGGGTCTGGCAAAGGAAGAACTGTCTGAATTATGGGATATGGAGGTTTTGAATATGGAGGAATTGTATGTCCTCGCTGCCTCAGCTTTTGAAATTCTGCTGGATGTTCTTGAGTCATCCTTGGGTTTTGGCAACTCTCTTTTCGGTTCTGACCGCGTAACTGAGTGGCTAACGGGTCTGGGCTTGGCAAAAGAGGAACTATTTGCTGCTGAGGCGTATGTCTTCGTTGTCGGCGCTGTCATGGACACAGAGGCACTGGATGAGGTTCTAGTTTTGAGTCTGTGGTTCAGGCTGGTCAGAGGCTGGCACAATGTGTTGTTAGTGTTGGAACTGGGCCTGCCGTAGGTGGTGTTGGAACTGGGCCCACTGTTGTTCGGACCTGTAACAGGTTCTGATTGCCCTGGATTTGGAAACAACGAAGGATCAGTCACAACACACACATCATCCCCTGTGTGCACAATAACAGGTGCATCATCCACCTCAAACATCTCCTCGTCCGTGTGCACATTAACAGATGTGTAATTGTTCTCCGTGTACACATCCTCACCAGCCACAACAGCACTGTCCTCCAGTAGCACGTCATCATACGAACCACACGGCTCTGAATCCACCAAGACGGGCACTTCCTCCTCTACACTTCCTCCTTCCGGGTCAAGGTTCAAATCAGGCTGGGGTAGACGAGGGATGTTCACAGTGGTGGAGACCAGAAGGAGGCTCCTGTGGTTAATGTGGCGGGGAGAGGTTGAATTAAGAGTCATAGGAGAGGAGACGTTATATGTTATAGTTCCTATTCTGGCTGTCCTGCTACTACTGCCACCATATCGCCGGGTGGTTAAACCGTTCAGGAGAGTCTTTGGAGAGACGATGCTCTGACACTGAAGAGGTTCATCGGTTATGTCTGCTCTGCCAGCAGCCATCTTGTTTTCTGAATGCTCGGGTTGGGGTTTAGCGTCAGCGGTGTTGCCAGCTGGCCTGTTGTTGAGTGGGTTTCCAAGATGCCAGCAGGTTGTTGTTGGTGTCTCTGCTGGGTTTTTGATCGTGGTGAGGTCATTTGTTGTGCTGTTAATGTTATCACTTTTGTTGCCTGGACGATTGTTCCCATTTCCGAACAGGGGTTTGGTTTTCAACGGTGCCTGTGAGAAAAATAAAATTACATTTTAAAAACAGTCTGATTAACAGAGGAGATAGTGTCACAGGATTTCTGATCTTTCGCCTGTAGCGTGGAAGCAGGACAAATCCTAATCCGTGTACCTTGCTAAAACCATTCCATTGCACTGCATTTTGGGAGTGTGGGAGTCTTTGGAATGGTTTGCACTAATAACAGCCCAATGCGAAAAGAGGCAGTCACCCGTGGGAGTCTTTGGAATGGTTTGCACTGATAACAGCCCGGTGCGAAGAGGCAGTCACCCGTGGGAGTCTTTGGAATGGTTTGCACTGATAACAGCCCGGTGCGAAGAGGCAGTCACCCGTGGGAGTCTTTGGAATGGTTTGCACTGATAACAGCCCGGTGCGAAAAGAGGCAGTCACCCGTGGGAGTCTTTGGAATGGTTTGCACTGATAACAGCCCGGTGCGAAAAGAGGCAGTCACCCGTGGGAGTCTTTGGAATGGTTTGCACTGATAACAGCCCGGTGCGAAGAGGCAGTCACCCGTGGGAGTCTTTGGAACGGTTTGCACTGATAACAGCCCCGTGCGAAAACAGGCAGTCACCTGTGGGAGTCTTTGGGGGAGAAGCAGTGGGTTTGATGAGGGTCACCCGGGTCTGCTTTTTTAGGGGAGTGGAACCTGAGACCAGAGCTTGTTTGCACCGGTTGGTCATCAGTTGAGTAGTAGCAGCGGGTGGTCGTTAGGAAGCCACTCACCCTCTCCAAACTGCGAGTGATCTTCATCACACACCCGTCCTTCATCATCCTCCATGCCAGGTGGGCTGTGTTGCGGGCGTCATCCAGACCTTAAATGAAGAAAACATTTAGTGACAACAAAGACAAATAATGCCCCAGATAATTATAGTGAACCCTGGACATTTATTCAAAGTCTTTGTTAAGGTGTCTTCTGTGTAATTTTGATATTTCACTTGCAGTTATATAAAATCTGTGTACTTGTTTTAGTAGCACCGTAGAAAAAAATGGCATTTAGAAAGTCCTTGCAAATTTAGCTATTTTAGGTTAGGATTGGAATTAGGTTTAGTGATCATGGTTAGTTTTATGGAAAATATATATTTGTTGTTAAATGCTATTAAATAGCTGGTCCTCACAAAGATGGTAAAACCAGTGTGTGTGGGTATCTACCGGAATGTTCTCGTCCAGAAAACTGAATTCCTAGATCCTGTAGGGCTCCGTTCAGGCCCTTGGGTTTTCTGTTGTAGAACAGCTGAGACATACAGGAGGTAGAACAGGTTTACACACAACTGGTTAAATAACTTAATTCATAGGTCTGTAAGGTTTTAGTTGAAAGACCGTCACTCTTTTGACAGAAGTGTCTGTTAAAAGACCAACATGCAATTGTGACACCACAAATTACCTGAAAGCCCAATGGGTTTTCACCTGAAAGTGACCAGGTTTCTTGGCGGAACTCAAGAGTAATACTTAACATGCTTTCAGATGTTATTTTTAAAATGTAGTTCATTTAGCAAACGTTCTTATTACACCTTATTGCCATTGGACCTCTGGTACCAGTACAGGGTGTAAAAAGTGGGATATGCTATTAAAGGAAATGTGAAGGTGAATTGCTATTAAAGGGAATGTGAAGGATACATCCACCTCCAGTGCATGTATCTTAATGCATCATGGGTAGAATCTGCCCCACTACACTGTCCTTTCCAATAAAGCAAAACAAGCCTGACAAAACACTACTAGTTAGGTATTTTGATTTACAAGACAATTATTCTAATTACAGTAACAAATGACAGAATACCCTTAAATCGAAACAATCTCTATAATAAAATACAAAAAACAATTTCACAAAACATTGTATTTAATGATAATATAAGTATCTTGTATTTTCAAACATACAAAAGACATTTGAAAGTACAGTAACTCACTTAGCAACATTTTCATTAAAAGAAACATTCATTTTTTTACTTGCTATGAGTGATCGGTGGTTATCAACAATGTCACAGTTGTTTGAACAATGTCACTTAGGACATAAAATAACCAAAATACTAATCACAGTACAAATGAACACTTTCTGCGAATTATTATTTTAATGAGGTCAAACAGAAATGCTACACACCCTGTAAGTAGCTCTGAGGTCTATCCAGCTGTTGAGGACATCTGGTTTGTGGAGCTGCTTCCTCTTACATTCATAAAGTAGACACACCCCCAGGTCCCAATCTAAACCAATAGAACACACCTCATGCAGTTAATTAACTAATCATATGGTAGACATAACTCCAGGACCCAGTTCGAAACAATAGAACATACATCAAAGTTAATTAACAAATCATTTAGCACCCATACCTCTAGTTCCCAGTGTAAAACAATGGAACCCCTCTATTACACTGCCATACCTGAGCAGGTGACCGCTATTAAAACATACTGGACTAGGTGACCTCTATTATGCTGACATACTGGACCAGGTGCCCTCTATAAAGCTAACATACCGGACCAGATGCTCTCTATGAAGCTGACATACTGGACCAAGTGCCTTCTATGAAGCTGACATACCGGACCAGATGCCCTCTATGAAGCTGACATACCGGACCAGATGCCCTCTATGAAGCTGACATACCGGACCAGATGCCCTCTATGAAGCTGACATACCGGACCAGATGCCCTCTATGAAGCTGACATACTGGACCAAGTGCCCTCTATGAAGCTGACATACCGGACCAGGTGCCCTCTACTGTATGAAGCTGACATACCCGACCAGGTAACAAAGGCACAGGGATGCTGCTTTGCAGCTGCAGCCAGACTCCTCTGCTCCCTGGGGAAGACCACGCCCCTCTGGAGCTCCAGAGTCTGCAGCCAACGAGAGAAGCGGGACAGACAGATGTGGAGGGGCACCCCTGCCTCCACCTGTTTCTGTTGAAGAGAAGACAAGGCAAATGTTTCACGCCTGCCTCCACCTGTTTCTGTTGAAAAGACAAGGCAAATGCTTCACGTCGGCCTCCACCTGCTGATGCTAAGTTCAATCACGGAGAGAAAGAGCGAGCGAGACCAAGAGAATGACTCATTCCCACCATTTTGGTATCATACAGTGTCCTCCTAAAAATGTTGCCAGGCAACCTGGAATTTTAATCCGAGGGGCACAAGTGCACTCTGTTTCCTACCCAGATGACACATTCAACCAACACATTGTGCTTCAACGGGACCAGACCGGGGCTCTATGTGCCAAACGTCCACAAGGAGCCCCCAAAAAACGTACAGGGAGTCTGGGTACGAGACTGCTTCTTTATGGAAAACGTTTTACTGAACTTCCTCGACCAATAAGCCGATGTGCGCGTTACCTGCGTGATCCCAGTCAGCTCAGTGCAGAACTCAGACAACATTGCGTGCTCCTGGGGCTGAACGTACGTATGGAACTCGGACTCTACCTCCCCCGTTGAGGTGTTGAGGAGCACTGCAGGAAACTCAACTGGACAAAGGAAGGGGGGGTTGTGTATTTAAAGTCTACTGTTCATTTGATATTATTTATTTCCTTTGGCAATGGTAACATTGTGTACGCAAACTGCAGAGAATAAGATTGAGAGAAAGAGACTGAGGGAGTTACGGTGGAGAGTATAATGCCATATCCATATTTTGTTTTCCTTCAGAAGTTACTTACTGATCTCCTGTCCGTAGCTGTTTCTCTCTCTCCAGCATGTGGATTCAAAGTCGATGACAATCAGATATGGGAATATTTGGTCTAGAAAGTCAAGAGCTAAATTACATACTATTGATTCAATCAGAAAACAGACACATACACAGGACCTTTTAAAAGACGTACTTGAGGTCAATGGTTTCTTCTGTCCAGCGGATGACTGGCTCCGTTTCCTCACGAATCCTAGTTGTCTGTTTTGTTAAGGGGACACGTCATTCCATCAGTTTTCACACTCTTTACTGCAAATATAGTCAAATATAGTTTCGCTTTAGAGGATTGGGTCTAGAAGCTGGGCTACTACTGAAGAATAGCCAAATGGAGTATTACTGTAGCTATTTTCAAACCAGCGCTTAGTTTCAGCGTTATGCCATGGTAGTATTCACATGTGGATTGCGTAGCTGTATGGCTAATATGGTAGTTTGAACAGATACTTTATTTACCTTAATAGGAAAGTAGCTAGCAAGTAAGTTACTAGCTACAGATTAGATGGCTCGACTTAAATTACTTACTTCGCCAATTTCTTTGTGGACATGTTTTCTTCTACACGGACTCAACTTCGTTAAAGAGAAGTATTCATCAAATCCTACATATTCATCAAAAAGTATACAGAGAAATTAGCTATGTATGATTTCCACAACCATCCAAGTATCAATAACAAACTCATAACAAAGAGGTATTCGCGGTAAAAGTTTCGAATGATCGTTGCATTCTTTTGTTCTGTGTTCGACTCTATGGACTTCAAGGAAAAGCAATTGTTGACCCGGAAGATATGCTCGATTAACAGCATGGAAACCGATGGAAACGTGCCGGCGAAACTTACTAATTCACCCGTTAACAGGTGTTTCTCGTATTTTATCTAGTAACACTAGTTTGTTAGATAAATTATAAAAATCTGATGTGAACTATGTGCTATTTACTTATTATTTGAGTGTGAACGAAGTTTGTGATTTTATAAATAAACAAGTTCGATCAGTAGTTGCTGTAGCATCATGTTGTTGCCAGTTAACTAGGTTCAGTAGTGTGGTCTGATTTAGACTGTTGGTAAATGGTTAGGTGGTAAGGTCTATTTTGGTCTAGATATATTGCTATAAGGATAGTTTGCCATAGTGCGTTTGATAATCTTCATTGGGGGTCTGTTTAAGTGTGTTGACACTACTCGTGTTCGTTCACTCAGATCAATGTCCAGTTTGAGTTAATACAACTAGCCAACCAGTGCAGTTGTTGATGTTGAAGACAGCCAGGACGTGATCTTGGACGTACCAGCTTCCTTATTTAATTGCGGACTCCCTACAAGACTATGGAACCTTCATTAGTAGGCTGTGTCAAGAGAAAGAGGGAGCCTTCCCCAACACAAAAAAGTCGCAAACGGGTGAAAGAGACCGAAGGTAGCCTCTCCAATTCCCGACCTCCACAGCTCTCTGTGCCGTTTGACCGTTTCCAGGAGCCGGTCACGTTGAAAGATCTGACGGAACTGCTCCAGTTCGCTGTTCTCGGGAACACCATGGGGCTGAATCCACCTAGGTATGTCAGTCCAAAACTGCTCCTAGGTCAGCATCTAACTACATTCTATTTCTCAGAGGGTGGCCATAATTTCGGTTACCTAAAGGTACAATGCTTTTTTATTGATTTATTGTTTGATTGAAAACATACTGTACGTGTTTTCAGTTGGTGTCGTCTGGACCACCAGAGGAGGGTGTCAGGGGTCAGTGTGGTGGTTCTGGATGGACTGAGCCAAGCCCACTTCTACAGACACTACCTGCACTTCAGACACCTCCGCACCAACTACACCTGTGTAAGTCCAGCTGCACCTCCCACATCTGTCAACTACACCACAGTAGTGTACTATGCAAGGAATAGGTTCCTAGTCTAATGTAGTGTACTATGCAAGGAATAGGTTCCTAGTCTAATGTAGTGTACTATGCAAGGAATAGGTTCCTAGTCTAATGTAGTGTACTACGCAAGGAATAGGTTCCTAGTCTAATGTAGTGTACTATATAAGCAATAGGTTCCTAGTCTAATGTAGTGTATTATGAAGGGAATAGGGTTCCATTTTGGCTGTAAGTCACATCAGTCATATTAAATGACATTAAGCTATTCATAAGAATCATGACATTAACTGGACATACCATTTTTTTGTCCCCCCACCTCAGAGACGGAGTTACACTCCATCGCTTGGCAACGTAACATCGGGAATTTTCAGCAGTGAAGTGGTTGGGACCCAGAATCCCTCAGTGTTTCCTGGAGGCCAACAGAGCGCCCATCCAGAGGGAGGTGTGTAGCCCTTCCTGTAACCCGTTGGCCAAATGCGTAGCGGTGTAGTTGGCCCAGTAACCAAAGGGTCGCCTGTTGATTAAAAAAAAATAATGCACTCGAGTCTAAACAGGTCCCTGAGATCTGTGTACTGGGTCCTCAGTATTTTAGTCTGGGCTGTCTTTTGTGTGCCTGTGCTGTGACCTGATTGGGTAACCCTAGGCAGACCCGCCCCTCAGATCACATCCATTGTTTGTGTGCGTGCGTGCGTGCGTGCGTTCTGTGCTGTAGGTCTGCAGTGGCATCCAGTGATCAGGCAGTTTGGCCTGGAGACCAGAGGGTTGACTGGATACCTGCTGACTCATGAGGAAATGATCAAGAAACACTTCCCTGTCCACGGTGACACACACAGACACAGACTCACACACAGACACACACACAGTTGTGTATTAGAAACACTTCCCTGTCCACGGTGACACACACAGACACACACACAGTTGTGTATTAGAAACACTTCCCTGTCCACGGTGACACACACAGACACACACACACAGTTGTGTATTAGAAACACTTCCCTGTCCACGGTGACACACACAGATGGACACACACACACACACACACACACAGGCTGACACACACATTTGTGTATTACTGTCCCCTTGTGGGGACCAGAAAAAAAAGAACATGTTCCCAAACCTTAATCTAACCTTAACCTCAGTAGCCTATCATTTATGCCTAAACTTAACCTAACCATAACCCATAATGTCTACACTTTAAAGTAACCCAAATCCTAAAACGAGACCCAGTTGTAAGTTTGTAACTTAAACACCAACTCTCTGTCTCTCTCTGACGCGTGTATGTGTGTGTGTGTGTGTGTGTGTGTGTGTGTGTGTGTGTGTGTGTGTGTGTGTGTGTGTGTGTGTGTGTGTGTGTGCGCGCGCGTGTGCATGTGTGTGCGTGCGCCGGCGCATGTGTCAGGTATGCCGGGCAGTGAAGGTTTCGTCAGTACAGACTGTTCTACCAGCGTGACTGACTGTAGTCCCCTTTACGGTCTGGACTGTGAGATGGTGAGAACATGGCCGCCAAGGGCCCCCATGGGATGTAGTGTAGTGGACCTCCACTCGCTTGCCCTCGGGAGCCAACTGAAGGACTTCTCAGGCATGATGAAACACTGACATCTAATACATGGGTGTTACACTGACAGTATTGTGTGTGTGTGTGTGTGTGTGTGTGTGTGTGTGTGTGTGTGTGTGTGTGTGTGTGTGTGTGTGTGTGTGTGTGTGTGTGTGTATGGTTTGGGGAATAAGGGGAGTGAACAGTCTCGTGTGTCTCTGGTGGACAGCAAGGGGAGCTGTGTTCTGGACGAGCTGGTCAAACCTCCTAACCCCATCTTCCACTACCTCACAAAGTAAGCATTGTGTGTGTGTGTGTGTGTGTGTGTGTCAATGGGCTGGATGCCAAAAGACAAGGAGACAAGTTCTATATTTATTAGATTTAATAGGCAAAGGCAGTATGCATTCAGGATGTCTCCTCCATGCATTTGGACTTTGTTTATTCAGTCAGATGAATATGGATAGATGGTTCAGGTCAGAAGAGCTGAACGTTCAGCCCCTTTATCAGACTGTCCTCCAACGTTCAGTACCTTCATCAGACTGTCCTCTAACGTTCAGCACCTTTATCAGACTGTCCTCCAATGTTCAGTACCTTCATCAGACTGTCCTCTAACGTTCAGTACCTTTATCAGACTGTCCTCTAACGTTCAGTACCTTTATCAGGCTGTCCTCTAACGTTCAGTGCCTTTATCAGACTGTCCTCTAACGTTCAGTATCTTTATCAGCCTGTCCTCTAATGTTCAGTACCTTTATCAGACTGTCCTCTAACGTTCAATACCTTTATCAGACTGTCCTCTAACGTTCAGTACCTTTATCAGACTGTCCTCTAACGTTCAGTGCCCTTCCAGCTCAGAGGGCACGGTCAACAGAACCTCAGCAGGCTCTTCGGTAGAACCAAGTTCCGTAATACAGCGGATGACCACTTACAGCGGATGACCACTTACAACGAATGACCACTTGTTATAAATTTATTTCCCGTGACCCCTGTTTTAACATCTTATGTATCTTTTAACAATGATCGCATCAGCACTGACTCAGAAACAGTACAGACAACGTGTCTCCGGCCCTGAGGGGCGTTAAGCTGACGTTTCAGCAGCTTATTGGAAGGACAGCAAGACCAGGGGTATTCAGCTCTTTACCCTATGACAGTGTTTCCCAATCCGGGTCCTGGGGACCCCAAGGGGGTGCACGTTATTGTTTTTCCTCAGACATCTGATTCAAATTGAAGACTTGATAATAGGTTGGTTACGTCAATCAAGCGGCAGGGTAACATTTGAGTCAGGTGTGTGAGTGTTAGGGCAAACGCAAAAACATACACCCCTTGGTGTCACCAGGACCAGGATTGGGATGCTGCCCTACGCGGTCCAGAGCCTGCTGGTTTTGCGTTTTACCTCATCGTTAATGTCACCCACCTGGTGTCCCGGGTCTAAATACGTTGCTGTGTAGGGGGTTTGCTATTGGAAATATGGTGTGGAACTGCCCAGAGTTGCATTTGAGGGAACTAGCCTGTAGGAAGCAGTACTCCACTATCTGGTGTGTGTTCTGGATCTGTTCTTAACACCTCATCTCCCACCTGATAGGTTCTCTGGTATCACCCCGGCGATGCTGAAACCGGTCACCACCACGCTAAGGGATGTCCAGTTGATGCTGAAGAATGTGCTTCCGCAGGACGCGGTGCTGGTTGGCCACTCCCTCGAGAATGACCTCAGGGCCCTGAAGGTGAGTCGTTGTCGGGTACCGCTGTAGTCAAGGCAGTTTTTACCACGGTGATCATGAATACAGCTTCTTGTGTTGCATCCTGTCAGGTCATCCCTGATTTCCAGCTTCTGACGTATGCTCTCAGCTGACCTCTAACCTCTGCTGTTGTCCCACCTGACCTTGACCTCGAACCAGCTGTGTTGTCTCCTCTCAGATGACCCCTGACCTCTAACCTGCTGTGTTGTCTCCTCTCAATGTCGTCTGTTTTTGTCTTTCGTCAGCTGATCCACCGCCATGTGATTGACACGTCACTGCTCTACAGAAAAGACTTTGGACAGAGGTTTAAACTCAAGGTGCTGGCTCACATTGTGCTAAAGTGAGTTCACTGTATATATTCCTTGTTTTGTTAGGGAGGACTTGTAGCACACCTTACATTCACACACACACACTTAAGGCTGGAAAGCTTAATTTGACCAATAACAAGGAGCTTGTCTGGTAGACAGGCATGCGATTGGTCTGAAAACATTTGACCACACTCTAATGTGTTACGGGGGCCAGCCGCTAGTGGACCCAAGCGCACGACACCAGACACAAGCAATGGAACTAAAGGGGTGTTTTAATGTAGGTTGGAGTGGAAGGACTGAGGCCGGGCTGGGCTGGTAGGTAGGCAGGGCGAGGCAGACAGGGCAGCGGGGTAGGCAGAGCAGGTAGGCTGGCAGGTGGGCAGGTTTGAAGGCAGGATGAGGTGGATCTTAGAACAGAGGAGAAATAAGGTTAGTAGGGAAGAACAACTCAAACAGGTTTACTCAGACTATGATTTAGAGCGGCCGTGAACGTTACTACCGAGTAGTGAACAACAACGATCTAGTGACGAGCGGATGGGAAACCAGGGTATTTGATGGCAAGTGAACCGCAGGTGTGGAAACTTGAGGAGCAGTGGAGGAAAGCCGGAACTGGATTGCAGGAGCTCGGATCCAGCGTCCAAACATACAGACAAAAAGGAGAGAGGAAGAGCCTGGCACGGACTGTGAGGAGGTGGATGTGGAGGGCATGACATAATGTATAGAGCTATGAAAGCAAGACCAGATCATCCACCATATCAACAGGGATGGTTTAATTGTGCTTTTAGGATGGGCAGTGTTTGTTTATATTAACATTGTTTACAAACATTGAAATAAAACAAGCTGATATTTGGGACCCATTATTCCAGTGAATCTTTTTTAGAATTTGGTTAGTCCAGTGTATTTATATAGAATCTAAGGAGTCCTTTGTGTTTATATAGAATCTAAGGACCCATTAGTCCAGTGTGTTTATTCAGAATCTAAGGACCCATTAGTCCAGTGTGTTTATATAGAATCTAAGGACCCATTAGTCCAGTATGTTTATATAGAATCTAAGGACCCATTAGTCCAGTGTGTTTATATAGAATCTAAGGACCCATTAGTCCAGTGTGTTTATATAGAATCTAAGGAGTCCTTTGTATTTATATAGAATCTAAGGACCCATTAGTCCAGAGTGTGAGAAGGCTTGTGTTGTTTTCTCTCCAGGAAGGAGATTCAGATGGAGGACAGACTGGGTCATGATCCCACAGAGGATGCTCTGGCTTCGCTGGAGCTGGCCCAGTACTTTATACGCACCGGACCACGAAAGGTAACACACGTACACACTACGCTGACAGAGATGTAGTGTATCCATGTATATAGATTGGTATAATTAAGCATGTGTTAAATATGAATAGATTGGTATAGTTTAGCATGTGTTACATGTGTATACATTGGTATAATTTAGCATGTGTTACACGTGTATAGATTGGTATAATTTAGCATGTGTTACATGTGTATAGATTGGTATACAGTTATTTAGCATGTGTTACATGTGTATAGATTGGTATAATTTAGCATGTGTTACATGTGTATAGATTGGTATAATTAAGCATGTGTTACATGTGTATAGATTGGTATACAGTAATTTAGCATATGTTACATGTGTATAGATTGGAATAATTTGGCATATCGTATGATATGCTTTTACCTCTCACATTTCTTCACCTCATATGCTCACAGTTTATCTTATTATACATAATTGTGCGGCCGTAGGTTGTGTGTAGTCTGAACCTCTTTTGTCCCAACAGCCTCTCCATTACACCTGATTAAACTCACTGGACGTGTGTAAATGTACCAATCAAAAAACTGTGCATGAAAACGCTGGTGTGACGGGTCACTGTGTTGTCTCACAGGTGGTGGAGCTGTTCTGTGAAGAGCTGTGGGGGCAAAGTTTTGCCATGTACCAGCCTCCCGTCAGCACGCCAACCCCCGGCAGCCCCCACCTCCGGTACGACCAACAGACACCCCCCTCTGACACGTTCGGTGGCCCTGGCGCAGTGCTTAATGTGAGCCGGATCCTGCCGGAAACGCGATCCGGCACCGCTTAGATTTTCCTGTTCCAGCAGGATCCAACTCACATTAAGCACCGCGCCAGGGCCACCTCTCAGATATGGACCAGTTTGTTCTGGCACCTATTTTCCACGGATCTGGGATCTGGCTGGGCATTATTTGTGTTTTTCCATCAGTGTTCACTTTGAACTGTAAACGCTCTACTGAAAGCCGCTGGAGTTCACGACGTTGCT
>JACXGI010000942.1:15452-43425 GCA_016801175.1 Esox masquinongy
TGTAGATTTGGTGTGTTTGGATATAGTGGCGTGTCAGCTGTAGATTTGGTGTGTTTGGATATAGTGGCGTGTCAGCTGTAGATTTGGTGTGTTCTGAGCAAATATACTTGAAGTACATTGATTCTGAAACAGCTGCCTGTATAATCGGCACATAATGTGAATTGAACCGTCTAATACATTACTCTTCTCTCATCCCCTTATTCTCCATCTCAGGTTTGACAAGGCCCTGAAGAGTTGTGGCAAATCAGTTGTGTTTATCGGGAAGCGCTCTGACATCACCCTGCCCCTGTCCAACCAGCAGTGGCAAAGCTCAGACAGAGAGGTGAGGGGTCATGAGTCCTGGTGGAGCATTCTCTCACATCACTAGAAATTGTTCTTTATGACAAGAACAAGAACATTGGACACATTCTGATCTACAAACCACCTTGGATCATAAAATAGGCTATAGCAAAAATGTACCCATGATGCATCAGTTATGATACCGTTAACCTCTGTTCCTCTTACGTTTTCTCTTTCAGGTCCTGTCCTCCTTCAAAAGAGGACTAACGTCTCACTCGTTCAGCGTTGTTCTGTTCTCTTCCTTCTCTGATCATCTGAAGTCTACAGACTCTTCTGAACAGCACTATCAGCAGGTATGGATGTCAATGTGGAGGCAATAAAAATCATCTAGACGATGGACAGCTGTGTGATGATTAGAGTTTTGTTAGCCGGTGGGTCTCAAGTCTCTTCTCAGAGGCCCCTAGGTGTTCTAAACCTCTCTTCTCAGAGGCCCCTAGGTGTTCTAAATCTCTCTTTAGAGGTTCCTAGGTGTTCTAAACCTCTCTTCAGAGGCCCATAGGTGTTCTAAATCTCTGTTTTGAGGCCCCTAGGTGTTTTAAACCTCTCTTTGGAGGCCCCTAGGTGTTCTAAACTTCTCTTTTGAGGCCCCTAGGTGTTTTAAACCTCTCTTTTGAGGCCCCTAGGTGTTCTAAACCTCTCTTTGGAGGCCCCTAGGTGTTCTAAACTTCTCTTTTGAGGCCCCTAGGTGTTTTAAACCTCTCTTTTGAGGCCCCTAGGTGTTGTAAGCCTCTCCTCTGAGGCCAGAGTTGCAGTGCTAGCCCATTTTAATCAACTTGTCAGCTAATCATAAAGCCCTTCCACCATATGACCTCAAGTCTAGAACAACATGGACATTTCTGGAAGTCCTTGATGAGAGGTTCTACAAAAAAAAAAGCACTGTAAGGTTGGCAACCAAATGGTGCATGACTCTAAAACCCAATTAATCAGATAATGTGGAGATGGTGCTGCTGAACTTGCAGTCCTGTCAGGGTCAAACGATTTAATGCGTAGGGTGAGAATGGGATACAAAGATTTATGCCTTTCCTCAATACTCACCATTTTCCAACAGTGGCACAAGCTGTATAACTGTTAATTTCATTGTGTGTGTCTGTGTGTGTGTGTGTATGTGTCTGTGTGTGTGTTTCAGATGTCTGTGCGTCTGAGAGAGATGTGTATGGTGTTTGCTGGGCCATTGCCTAGCGACTACACAGAGAAGCATGTGAAGAGGCTGTTTAACAGATGTGGACTTGTCAAAACCGTCAGGCTGCTGAGCGCTGAGCAAAGGGTACGTGACCCCAGACCGCCGGTCCGGGGTCCAGGGGCAGGGACTTCATAGGAGCTCATTCAGAATTAGTCTGCTCGTATGAACTCTGGATCTTCTTTTGACCTTTCACCTCTAACCTTTGACCCTGTAGTTGCATGCGGAGGTGGTGTTCGAGCTGCTGGAGGGAGCTGTGCTGGCTGTGGAGACCCTCGATGGAGCACAGCTGCACACTGGACACATTATCAAGGTTTGGATCTCCTGTCTCCTTACTGCTATTCGACAGACACATTATCAAGGTCTTGAAGTCCGATCTCTCGCTCTCTGTTAATATCATAAAATTCATTTAATTTATGCCTCTTATTCATCTCCGTCTTGCACCCAGAGATTCAAACTTCTGTCTGGTTTCTGTCAACTTTGAACATTGAACTTTATTGTTTCAGTATTGTGAACTGTGTGTTTGTCTCTCCTTCCCGGCAGGTCCAGAGGCCTGTGAAGGAGTCTATGCTTGATTGTGAGGTCTATTTGAGTTCCTTGCAAGAGGACCTGCTAAATGCTAACGTCATTTACGCTGCAGGGCTAAAGGCTAATGCTAAAACACTTACAACCCAAGTAAATGGGACTTTGCTGAAAACTGATGCTAATACATCAATCAAAAGCAATGTGACAGGGCTAAATGTTAATGTAGCAGAGTTCCCAGCTAAGGTCAATGGCTCTCAGCCACACGCTAAAGCTAACAATTCAGTGCTCTTCGCAAAAGTCAACGGAACTTTGCTAACTACTAAAGCTAAGCTAGCTGAAGCGAATAGTACCTGGCTACATGGCAAAGCAAAATTCCCTACGCTTTCACAACTTTCATCTGAAGTCAATGGAACTGTGCTCCGAGCTAAAGCTATGCTAGCAAAGATATCAGCCGAAGGAAATGGAGCAAAGCCAGACGCTAACTCCACAGGACCCTCTGAACAAGACCTCTGTGAGGCCTTTGGGCGCTACGGCACAGTCAAGGGTGTCATTTTACCTGCAAAACACTGTGGTCAACGGAAACGCAGGAGACACGCGTTCATAAGTAAGTCATCGATCAACCAATCAATGACTTTCTAAACGGTGATTGATTTTCAAACACAGAACACTGAAGAAAAATGTGTTCATTGTGTGTACACGCTGTATACATTTTTCAGAGTACGATCGTCCTGACGCCGTGGAGGCGGTCCTTACCTCGCCTATGGAACTCTGGGACACGAAGGTGAGCACCTGCAGGGCCCTGACTCCCCCCCACCTACGTTCTTGGGTTACTATGGCAACCACAAGGCTGGGGCGCAACTATGAAGAAACACTTGACACGTCTTTGCGCGACACCGGAGGTGAGGAGCAGGAAGCGGCGCGTTTGATGAGGAGGTTGGACCTCCGCGTGGGGAAGCTGTTTCGGGCTCTTCCTGATAACACCCTCAGTATGGTGCTGTTGCCTGGATACATCAGGTGAGGACCATGTGCTGTTCCCGCCTCCTCGCCTTATTAACCAATGGTGACGTGCCTCTAGTCATCAACTGCATTGTTTATTAGATTAGGGTTACACTGTAGTAAAATGAGCACTTGATTTTTGGGTTCTGAGATTGGAGAGGGCAAGTCGAGAGGCTCTGAGGGGATTCTAAAACACCTGTCACTTTTTTTATTTATTTTGCAGTTCCCATGGTGATAATGTTCCCGGCCTGTGTTTCCTGGATGTGAAACGGTGATCGGTACCACTGGGTGACCAATCCCAAGACACGTAAACATTCTTGTTGCACTGTCCTTATGTGCTGCGAATCCAGAGTAATGGAATGTTGAGGGACACCTTGGTCTTTTAGAGGCTTAAGGTACCATGAAATACAGAATAAAATTGGATAATGGAAAATGTTTTTACTTTCTTAAAGAAAATGTGTTTTTACGATAGAATAATTTGTAATATAAATAGTTTTAAATAAAAAATAATTTCGCAATATTAATGTAAGTGATCCCCCAAGGAATACGGTGATAGTTTTTCCCTTCCCTGGTGCAAAAATGTTTGGAGAAAGGCTGTTCTAAGCCTCAGTTTTCATAGTCGCCCTACCCGGGAAAAATTTTAATAAAAAATTTACAACTTTGTTGAACAAATTCAACCCATCGGATGGTAAGTAGAGTCTATAGAGATTGTACACATGCCTTTAAAAAAAAAATAATAATACCAGAAACATGCTCCTGCTGAACCAATTTTGATATAATTAATTTTGTCTCTTAGCCTTTGGAACCTGGATAGATTTTTTTCGGCCGACTACCAACGTTGTTGAATGCAACCAAATTATAAAGTTGTAGCTACAGTATATCCACAGCTTGCTTGCTAAGTTAGCTGATTAAGCTAGATAACATACGTAGCTGGCAGATCGGACCAAACACTATGAAGCAATATATTCAAGTTCATCTGAGACATTAGGAATTTTGAAGTGCTCATCGTGACTTCCGGTTTCACTGGGATATACATGTGACACGTTCCAAATGTCTTCAATTAACATAGGGAATTAGAAAAAAAAAAAAAGGAAATAAGAAAGATGTTTGCAATAACTCAAACAAAAAAAGCTACCGCCATTTTTTCTAGTTGAGATCAAGGGTCAGATGTGAAAAGGTCTGTGTGCTTGAAGATACACTCATACAGGTAAGAAACATCTCCACTGCTTGGATTGTTGGAAGAATTTTGCGTATGAATCAGGCCTTAAAAGACACGGGAACGTTACCACAAAGAATACCCTCACCACTGAGCTCACTATATGAAGACCTTTGTAAGTACATCCACCAAATGATCCTCTAAAGCAGTGTTTTTCAACCCTGCTCCTGGAGGCACACCGCCCTGCATGTTTTATATCTCTCTCTGCCCAAACATACCTGATGTAGCTCATCAAGGACTTCATAATGAGCTGATCATTTGAATCAGGTGTGATAGAGCAGGGAGAGATCTAAAACTTGCAGGACGGGTTGCCTCCAGGAGCAAGGTTGAAAAACATTGCTCTAGAGCAGAGGTGTCAAACCGGTTCCACGGAGGGCCGAGTGTATGCTGGTTTTTGGTTTTTCCTTTCAATTGGTGCCCAAATGAGATCAAATAGAACCAGGTGAAGGAAGATCTTAACCAATTAGTGACCTAATTTTCCAATCAAGCACAAGGTGAGAGCGAAAACCTGCAGACACTCGGCCCTCCGTGGAACCGGTTTGACATCTCTGCTCTAGAGAAACCACACGTTTGCTCTGAATGTGGGAGGGGATTCTGGTGTCCTCCAGTCTTAACCTCCTGAGACCCTGTGTCCACATATGTGGACATTTCAGGATTCCTGCACCAAAGCTCAGGTCTTAGGAGGTTAAAAGACACAAGAACTCATACTGGCATCTATATTGGAAAGATTTTACTGAGTGTGGACACTAACGGAGAAATATCAGAAAAGCTCACCCAGGAGAGAAGATTGTTCTGAAGAGGCTTGCCTTTCAGAAAAGCATGCCTGCAAGAAAGAAACCTTACCATTGCTCCTTTTTCGCCGCGGGGCAAGCTTCGCTACCTCATGAATACAGAGGGCATCTGCACCTCTCTACCTGCAGGCTATGCTTAAACCCTACATCCCTCCCTGTTCACACCGATCTGCCACACTCCTGTATTTTAGCCACCCAACCCTCACGGGTGGGCAGCTCCCACTCAGCCAAGATAAAACTCTTCTCTGTCTTGGCACCTCAGTGGTGGAACAAACTTCCCCTTGAAGCCAGGACAGCAGAGTCCCTGCCAATCTTCTGAAAGTGGCTGAAAACCTACCTCTTTGATGAGCATCTTAATTAACTTGTGTATTCCACCCGAAAACAAAACGAAAATGCACTTAACTTTGATTTCTCTGGCACTGACTTTGCCAGCTAACGGCTTTGATTAATGAAAGTGTACTTATAATTGTCAGATGTTGGTTTTCCAAAACACCTGAAGAGGAATGCACCTATTGTAAATGGCTCTGGAGCGCCTGATAATTGACTAAAATGTAAATAAGGAACCGCTCTCAGTAGATGGCAATCATACTAGTTGTCAATTCTGGGAAGGATTTTGTTACAGCAACAATCTGAAACACCTGAAGTACCTACAGAGATCCCAAGATACCAAAATGTTTGACAATATCTGAATGTGGAAAGGACTTCCATTAGACAGGCAGTCTTAAGAGACTCCTGAGAACTCATACTGGGGAGAAACGGTATGTTTGTCATCGTCAGAGTGGGAAAGACTACAGTGCATCTGGAAACTTACATTCGAACTCAAACAGGTGAGAAACCTCACTAACACTACGAGGAACTTTGCACATTATATATCATATGCATACATTTCCAACTATTTTCCTACACAGTGCAGCAGATGGCGACATTAAGTCGTTAACTCCATTGTACCAAAGAAGAAGAAAGGAATACGTCATCGACATGCTGCCGACAAAATCCTGCTCAATAAGTTAAATCAAGCAGTGCAATAAACAGAGATATAGTATTTAAAACCTCTTCGGTCTAAAGATTAAAAACATTAGTAAACAGAGAGACGGTATTTAAATAACATTTAATAAAAAGGTAAACTCAACGGTAAGACACAAAACGACGATATTATGCACATCTTTCAATTAACATAGAAAAACCAACCAGGTAGATCATCTGTCTGGTCAAATTATAATGGCTTTGTAGCCAAATCCAAATGTCTAGCAAATTTGGCTATTGATCCCGCTAGATACTGTGACGTTAGCAGATGATGAAAAGTATGTGTAATGATATATTTTCAAAGTTAACTTAATAAGTAACCACCGTTTTTCAGTGGTATATATAGCTACGAACAGGTAGCGCGGCTGCTAGGTAGCTACGTAACGTCACAAGTTTCCATGCAAAAGTTGTGTTTGAAATGTGTCTTTGTTGTCAAATTCTCGTGTGGTCTTGAATTGAACAATGGGGGTGCACAATAAACATTTTCAGCTGTTATATATAGGACATTTAAAGGGGTATCTGTGTTAAACTAAGTGGTAAGCTGTCTTCGTTACATTTTATCTAATCGGCCGGTTATGGTAAATAACAATTCCAAGTCATCCTGCATAATATTGTACATCGGCTATGCGATTACAATGGTTGTACTGTAAATCTATGAAGAATGTGATGTATTCCTCCCCGCTCAAAAAATGCATTAATATTTTTGCTAATACTGTAAAGATTGGTTTATATTAATACAGTTGCTCAGAGTTGACCTTTTGATTCTAACAGGTAATGTATTATTTCTCAAAAATACAGTTGTCAGAATTGGAATCAGGATTTGTATAAAATGTTCTTGAGGAACTTAATTGTCGCCTTGACGCCACGTTCACGTGAGAAGCCTATTTGGAAGCATTACAAGGTTCTTTATAAAGGGCGCCAACCATTTTGCAGGCGACTATAGGTCTATGTTAACACTTTTTAATGGCATACTGGAATATACCATGACATTTGAAGTAATTAATTTGATATAAAAACGTTTTTATTAGAGTAAAACTGCACTATTGGTTAGATGATGGCAGGGTTTAAATCTAGGGGTTGGCAGATTAGCCCAGGGGTTATTTCAATCGAGGTAAAAGACCAGAGAATGCATTTACTCTGACGTACAGTAAGTAAGGATTCCAGTCTATACATGTTTTTTTTAAAGGATGTATAATTTTTTTTAACAGGTCCTCGAATGTCCTGCCAACGACTAGTACATGGGAAGGACAATATGAATCCACTCTGTTCAGAAAAGGAAACCCTGATTGATGAAATCGAAAAAAGTTTATTTACTTTAACCGAGGACGATTTACGCTACCTTTGTAAAGGTCATGGACTGGGTGACAAAGATGGGTCTCAAATGAAAGGGATGAATCATCGCCTATTGAGGCGTAAAATCATGGAGGAAATGTGGGACAATATAGAGTCCATGACATTGGACGAGCAGGGAATGTCTTGGCTACGCCATCTGAAGAAGGACATAAGACTGATACAGGAGAATGCTGTTGGTTCACCCCTGGGTCCCAGCCAAACCGAAAACGATGATGATGATGATGAACAATTTGACAAGGTGGACAGCAACTGGTTGCCTAGCAGTGGACTGGAGATGAGACATTTAAGTCCCAGACAATCCTATGATGATGAAGAGGAGGATGATACTGCAGAACGTGATGAAGATTGGGCTGCAGGAGACAAAGATCGCTTGCCCAGCAACGGGCTGGAGGCGGAGCCACCTCCAGAGAGACCTGTACCAGAAAAAAGAGTGAGTGGTGCACTTTATTAGCAGACATGAATTGTGTTTCTAAGTCTTTCCTTGATCCCTTCACCTCTTATAAAAACACTGGCGGAGACCAAGGTTCTTTCCCTTGAGCTTTAACCACAAGTGCTTTTAGAAGCCGATTTAGAGTAATCAAGGATGGTTGGAATCAAGAAAATACTTCTGAGACTTTGGATGACTTTGAGATTGGTGGGGTGGTTTTGTTTCTCATTCTGTCTCTGTTTCCAGGACGGGCCTTCCCGCCCAACCTCCTGCCACCCAGAGTCCCCGGGTCATGCCTTTCGAGGGAGGGGCTTACTGCTGGGTCAGAAGAGGATGTCAGCGCAGCAGGCCGACTGCAGGAAATCAGGGCAGACTGACCATGTGAGACACAATGCAGCACGATCAGGAAGTAGACCAGGCTCACACATCTGTGATCACTGTGGGAAGAACTTTACAACGGCGAGAAGTCTAAAACGACACTTACAGTACCTGCAGAGATGTCAAGATATTGAAAAATCTCATGTGTGCTCTAAATGCGGAAAGGGATTCCCTCTGCCAGGAAGTCTTAAGAGACACCTGAGAACTCATACTGGGGAGAAACCGTACGTTTGTCAGCATTGCGGGAAGGATTACAACGATTCTGGAAACCTACAGAGGCACATCAAAACTCACACTGGTGAGAAACCTTACCACTGCTTGGATTGTGGGAGGAAGTTCAGTGTGAAATTAAGTCTTGAGCATCACCGGGAAGCTGTTCACACAGAACACCCTCACCGCTGTGCTAACTGTATGAAGAGCTTTGTAACTGCATCTAAACTGGAATCGCACATTAAAACAAGACATCCACCAAGTGATCCTCTAAATAACCCACATGTGTGCTCAGAATGCGGACGGGGATTCCGTGTGGCCGCCAGTCTTAAAAGACACCTGAGAACTCATACAGGGGAGAAACCGTACACCTGTAGTCACTGTGGTAAATACTACAATGATTCTGGGAACTTACAGAGACATGTGAGAACGCACACAGGGGAGAAACCATACCACTGCTCAGTGTGCGGGATGAAGTTTCGTTGTACAAAAACTTTAGAACAGCACCACTTGAAGAACCACCAGGGGGAGACCCTGGGTCCCATCCGTTTGCACCAAGGCCCTCTTCCATGCCCCCACTGTGGGGAGGAGTTCCCTTCCAAGGCTCTACTGAAGGATCACCGGCAGAAGACCCACATTAGCAGAGTTCAATGCAAACAGTGTGACAAGACCTTCTCCACTAAAGCTTACTTACTTGTTCATCAGAGGAAACACACTGGAGAGAGACCTTACCTTTGCCCTCAGTGTGGGAAGAGTTTCTCTCTGTCAGGGAGCTTAAGACTTCATCTTAGGATTCACGCTGGTGAGAAGCCTCATGGCTGTTCTTACTGTGACAAGAGATTTACAAGTAGAAGCCAGTTAATTAGGCACTTGAGAATCCACACTGGAGAGAAACCATACCAGTGCTCAGACTGTGGGCGGTGTTTTGCATGTGGTAATATTTTGAGAAAGCACAGACGGATCCACACAGGAGAGAAACCATTCCAGTGCCATGAGTGCAGTAAAGCCTTTGCCCAGTTGACTAGTCTGAAGAAACATCAGGAGACACACAGACCTTCTCAGGCTGTCTCTGTCAGAAATCCCTACCTGCCTCACAGTCAGCCCCTCCCATATCCCTACCTGTCTCACAATAAGCCCCTCCCACATCCCTACCCACCACAAACTTCGTGGTGACCATTACCTACAGAAAATCAATGAGGTTTTTTTTATTAATACTACAATGCTTAAAGAGTATTTTTTTTTTTATTTCACAAAATTAGTCAACATTATGGACACATCTTTTTTCAACACATCAGGTTGCAAGAAAAACCTCATTGAGATTTAACAACATAGAATGTTTTATCCATGTCATCCATATTAAATTATAGCTACTCTCTCATTACAACTTCCACAGGATTATACAGAGCTGATGCCTCCCTTGTAGACATCACTCCTCATGCATGATGACAACTTGGGTGAAGCAATCAAAAAAATTCAGAGATGAACTTATGGTTAAATTATTAACTTTCCTGGATGGGGAAACTCAGAAAATAAACTGTAATGTTGTTAACTTTCACCGGCAGAATTCAAATCTTTGCTCTATGCGAGCTTCCAAAAAGCATGGCTAGCTAGCCAAGTTAACACTAAGCTGTGTGATAAGATACCTAAATCAAGCCCAGAGGTATAACATCTAACTATTCGTAGGCTAACTAACTTGTTAGCCTGCAGTTGCTAGCTAGAAACATTAGCTAACCTACAAGCAAATGTAAATTTAACATGGCAGGTTTGGCAACAGATTGTCAAAGACTTGTCTAGGACTAAGAAAATTAAGTTCAATGGAGTTGTCTTGAAACACTTTTAAAATGTTTGCATTGTATTTGAGTAATTAAATCATTCCCGTAGACTTCATCTTTGGGTTAAATATTTAGCCTGAACATTTTTGTATTAGCAGTTGATATAATAATGAAATGTTGTCAGATTCAAGAGAACCTCAACTGCAGTTAATAAAATGGTTACATGACAATGATTTTGTGGAGCAATTGTTTTATTACACACATTTTTATTTCTGGTAATTTATGTTTCTTTATGTCCTGTCTTGTCTAGCATTTGAATGCCTGGTCAGGTCGCCCTAATTTACCAGGCTAAATAAAAATGACCAAAAGAAGCAGGAGGGCCTAAGTTTTGATCTTACATCAAAATACATCACAGACAAAACATATCGGATGATTTTGGTAGAAAATAGACAAATTCTGATTTCTTCTGTAGATAGTCATTTATTTGATATTAATAGGCTTTATGAGTCGGGTAAATATTTCTACTGGCATCATGCATGAGCTTGTTCTAGTTTCCAGAATATCCTGAAAGGAGATCCTTGCCTTGGGGTGATAGTTGTAAAACGTTTCGTTTATTTAATGTAGAGGTACTGCTGTTCAATACATGTCATTAAGGCATATTTTTTATTTCCCTTGATTTGGAAGAGAGGGATCGAGTGGAAGTTTAGAATGTGGGCTTTTATTTTTGAATAATTGTTCTATTGTCATTCCAGAAGGTACGTCATCCAACTGCTGCCAGCAAAACCGTGGTCAAAACGCAAACGGTCTAGAAAGAAGGCAATAATGTCTGAACCCTTTCGATCTTAAGGTAAACACATCGGAAGGAAGAAACAAAAACTATGCAGTTAAAGTTATTGAAAGAACCAAGTAGATCATAACGCGTATCTCGTCATAATCGCGTTTTGGTAGAGGTCGACATTGTTAGGTAGCTAGCTAAATGTGCAGATTAAGCTAGCTAACGTTAGCTGTTGTAACGCCTAGATCACACCTACCGTATCATTGTACAAACGTGCATGCGTGCTTCCAGGAATGAAATTTGAGGGGCTGTGGATTTGAAATGGCATTTTCTCACAAAATTAGCCGCGATGCTAAGGGCGAACAGCTATGTTAATTATTAGGCTACGTCCGGTATCTAAATCCCTATCACTGAATCGTATACGAAGTTGGACGTGGGAAAACTTTGTCCGTTCAAACGTCATTACCACTATTCCACTGACGTGTTGTGTTAGTCAAAACAAACATATTCACTACACGTTTGAGGATTATTAGCTAACAGAAATGGACACTGTATTTTTTTCCCTTAACATTTTGTCATTTAGCAGAGTGGTTCCCAACCATGGGTACTAGGACCCCTGAGGGTACATGGCCTCTCCACAGGGGGTACTTGAAAACACTCATGACACGTAGGTGTAAAATTAACATGAGAGGGTAGTTCAGGGGATCTCTTATCCAGTTAGCGCCTTTATCTTAACATTTGACTATCTGACAAGAGTATTGTAGTTATAGCCCTGAAATGTAAGATTACAAATTAAGTTCATAAGGACAATGGTATCAAAAGTTGGCTATGCTAATTGTAATTATAAAAGTTTTGGGTAACACTTTATTTTGAGAGTCCCAATTTCCATCTGTAGATGATCTATAGATAGTTTGTTGAAAGTAATACTACCTGTTTATAAGCAACGGCTTGCTAAGGTTAGGTTTAGAAAAAGGTGTCGGGTGA
Source organism: Esox masquinongy (assembly GCA_016801175.1). NCBI lineage: Eukaryota > Metazoa > Chordata > Actinopteri > Esociformes > Esocidae > Esox > Esox masquinongy. Next base: position 27,419 of record JACXGI010000942.1, read on the forward strand.
GGGTTAAGGTTAGGATAAAGGTTAGGGTTAGTAGATAGTGAAAATGTTGCTGATGGTAGATAATCTGTAGAGCATCTACAGACACATTTTTGGGGCTCTCAAAATAGTGTTCTCTCTAATGCAATGGCAACTAGTTTTAATAAAATGTTGACTTATGACTGGAAAAGCAACTTGTAACAGAACTGCATTGAGATGTGAATCAGAGGAAACTTGTCTGGAGCTTCGACTAACCCAAATCTGCAGCGCATTGCTGCTATTGCTTGAGATCCAGAATTGGACTTCAGGAAATTGGGAGGGGAGAAAAATTGGGTAAAAAAATTTATATTCAAAATTTTGAATTAAAGATTGCATTTGTTCTGATGGATGTATCATAATTTTTTTACAGGTCACCTGAGGAACCAGCAGTATGAATCCACTCCAATCAGAGAAGGAGACCTTGATTGATGAAATCGAACAGAGTTTATTTACTTTAACTGAGGACAATTTACGGTTCTTGTGTGAACGTCATGGACAAGACGGCAAGGATGGAAATCAAATGAAGGCAATGAATCATCGCTTACTAAGGCGGAGAATCATGGAGTCAATGTGGGATCATACGGACTCATCTAAATCGGAGAAACTTGGAGTGTCTTGGTTACTCCGACTGAAAAAGGACATCACAGGAATGCAGGAGGATGACGAGGACGATGTAGACTGTGATGAAGAATATGACCAAGAAGACCGTGATTGGTTGCCCAGCAGAAGACTGGAGACGGAGCGCTTGAGTCCAGGCCAATCTGATGAGGACGATGATGATGCTGCGGACTCCGATGAAGAATGGGACTTGGGAGACAAGGATCGCTTGCCTAGCAACAGGCTGGAGGCGGAGCCACCTCCAGAGAGCCCCATACAAGATAAGAGAGTGAGTGGTGCACTTTATTAACAGTCATGAATTGTGCTTCTAAGTCTTTCCTTGATTCCTTCACCTCTTATAAAAACACTGGAGGAGACTCAAGGTTCCTTCTCTTGGAGGAAAGACTTTTGAGAATTCCTTGCCAGGTAAGACAGTGTTTCCTCTCCTAATTCACTTTTCTATATTTGTAATATTTCCAGGACAAGCCTTCCCTGTACCCTTCCGCCCCCCTGGAGTCCCCAGGTCGTGGTGACTGCAGGAACACACTGGGGAAGAGTGAATATGTAATAGACAAGACAACTCACACAAAGGAGACTCCTCACACGTCTAATGCTGAACAACACAAAACTGTCTCAGGAAATGGGCTTGGCACCTATGTCTGTGACCACTGTGGAAAGAGTTTTACCACAGCAAAAAATAGAAAACGACACTTGCAGTATCTTCAGCGATGCCAAGAACCTAAGAAGTCGCACGTGTGCTCTAAATGTGGAAAGGGATTCCCTCTGCCAGGCAGTCTTAAGAGACACCTGAGAACTCATACTGGGGAGAAACCATATGTTTGCCAACACTGTGGAAAAGAATACAATGATTCTGGAAACTTACAGAGGCACATCAGGACTCACACAGATGAGAAACCATACCACTGCTCAGATTGTGGGAAGAAATTTCGTGTTAAAATAAGCCTTATACATCACCGGGAAGGTGTTCATACAGAACACCCTCACCGCTGTGGTCAATGTAAGAAGAGCTTCATAACTGCAGCAAGATTGGAATCACACACAAAAATAAGACACCCGCCAAATGATCCTCTCAAAAACCCACACGTGTGCTCAGAATGTGGAAGAGGATTCACTTATGCCGCCAATCTTAAATTACACATGAGAATCCATACTGGGGAGAAACCTTACGTTTGCCCTCGTTGTGGGAAGGATTTCACTCAGTCTGGACTCTTACAGAGACACATGAGAACGCACACAGGAGAGAAACCTTACCACTGCTCTTTGTGTGGGATGAAGTTTCGTTGTGCGAAAACGTTAGAACGGCATCACCAGGAGAACCACAAGGGGGAGACACTGGGACCCATCCGTATGCATCAGGAGCCTCTTCCGTGCCCCCACTGTGAGGAGAAGTTCCCTACCAAGGCTCTTCTGAAGGATCACCTGCAGAAGAACCATAACAGCGTAGTTCATAGCCGATTCCATTGTCCGCAATGTGACAAGACCTTCTCTACTAAAGCTTACTTACTTGTTCATCAGAGGAAACACACTGGAGAGAGACCTTATCTTTGCCCTCAGTGTGGAAAGAGTTTCTCTCTGTCAGGGAGCTTAAAACTTCATCTCAGGATTCACGCCGGTGAGAAGCCTCACAGCTGTTCGTACTGTGACAAGAGATTTACAAGTAGAAGCCAGTTAATTAGGCACTTGCGAATCCATACTGGAGAGAAACCATACCAGTGTCCAGATTGTGGGCGATGTTTTGCATGCGGAAATATCCTGAGAAACCACCGGCGGACCCACACAGGAGAGAAACCGTTCCAGTGCAATGAGTGCAATAAAGCCTTTGCTCAACTGACTAGTCTGAAGAAGCATCAAGAGACACATAGACCCTCTCAGCCCGTCTCTGTCCGAAATCCCTACCTGCCTCACAACCAGCCCCTCCCATATCCCTACCTGTCTCACAATAAGCCACACCCACATCCCTACCCATCACATGCTTCATGGTAACCTTGCCTACAACTGTCCAATCCGTATACAGAATGTTTACTGCCTCCAAAATGACATCCTGTGTACCAAGGCGTATATATACATCTTGTAAGTCATTTAGCCGATGCTCTCTCTTATCCAGTGCAACAGTACTCAGTGCATACCTTTTCATTTTTTTTTTTTTTTACTGACCTAAAAATTACTGGATTAAATTATAGACACCTCCATTCTCAGTACCCTTTCAATGCCTCAATTCAAGAGTAACCACCCTGAGCCATTTTCTAAAATGTTTCATGAGTCAGTGAAACCACTGGGGATGGATATTAGAACATTTCTATCATTCAGAATCTTTTCCAGATCCTCTATAAGGAAGTGCATTTTTGTAAATTGTATTAATACACGAAAATACTTTTCGTGTATTAAAAAAAATTGTGCGATTTATATATTTTGCATACAATATAGAATAACTTATTTTTATTTTCATGTAAGCTTTCAGTACATCTCACCCCTCTGTTTGCTTAAACTAATTTAAATAACAGAATTTGACACAGATATTGCATACGTGGAAAACACCCTCACTGTAGACTCCACACGTTTCCATACATGTCCCCTTGTGCAAATCTAAACTCCCAACGTTGTTGTTGTAGGCATCATACCAACAGAGCTGAAACTGAAAATCTCCTGCTGTGCTTCCATGTCAATTTGATCAACATTTCTTGCCTTTTTATAGATTTTTTTCATTAACAGTTGACAAATAAAATCAGTTTCATCAGGAGCTAATGAAACGGTAATACGTTAACACTTGTTGCAGAAGAAATACAAGTCTTACATAATACATCAGGGACTAAACGCATGACACAATGTTTGTGGAAAATAGATCTATCGTACATAAGATGACTTCTGTGTGTATTCTTTTATTTTTATATGAATGGATTGGTTACATTTGAGTTGGGTACATTGCATTTTTTTGCACTTGTAATTTGTGTTGGTTTCACCGATAGCTTTATTTAGACTACCCTGTTTTCTCTTCATTGACCTAGGTTCTAGGGCCTAAACTGTTGGATGCATTTAAGGGAAGGTCATTTCTGTTGGTGCATTTTTTTCCTCCAACTTTTTGTTTACTCAGCCCAATTCTGACCCCATAATTGTTAAGCTGTTTTGCCGGTAATTTTGCAAAGTATCAGAATCGGGTTATGTATAAACACTGCAAGAGTTTACCAAAGCGCTTTTAATATATATCCAACCTATATGTGAACAGCGGTGAAAAGTCACTTTTATAAACCGTTATGTTGGAAGGAGAGAGACTGGAGGGCCAAATTTATAAAAGTTCAGGATTCTGCTTTGTTTTGTCTTGTCTGCGCAATAGACAGAGTACTTGGGGGTGGCTAGGGATTGGTCATAGGAGAATCTCCCAGGCAAAGAAAATTACTATTTTGTACATCCCTATGAAAGTAGTTCAGGGCTCTGAGATGATTGTTAAACACAATATTTTACATTAGAGCTACTATGTTTATATATATATACACACACCGATCAGCCATAACATTATGACCACTGACAGATGAAGTGAATAACACTGATAATCTCGTTATCATGGCACCTGTCAGTGGGTGGGATATATTAAGCAGCAAGTGAACATTCTGTCCTCAAAGTTGATGTGTTAGAAGCAGGAAAATGGGCAAGCGTAAGGATCTGAGCGACTTTGACAAGGGCCAAATTGTGATGGCTAGACGACTGGGTCAGAGCATCTCCAAAACTGCAGCCCTTGTGGTGTGTTCCCGGTCTGCAGTGGTCAGTACCTTTCAAAAGTGGTCCAAGGAAGGAAAAGCGGTGAATCGCGACAGGGTCATGGGTGGCCAAGGCTCATTGATGCACGTTGGGAGCGAAGGCTGGCCTGTGTGGTCCGATCCAACAGATGAGCTACTGTAGCTCAAATTTCTGAAAAAGTTAATGCTGGTACTGATAGAAAGGTGTCAGAACACACATTGCATCGCAGTTAGTTGCGTATGGGGCTGCGTAGCTGCAGACCAGTCAGGTTGCCCATGCTGACCCCTGTATCATTGCCGAAAGTGCCTACAATGGGCATATGAGCATCAGAACTGGACCACGGAGCAATGGAAGAAGGTGACCTGGTCTGATGAATCACGTTTTCTTTTACATCACGTGGATGGCCGGGTGCGTGTGTGTCGCTTACATAGAGAACACATGGCACCAGGATGCACTATGGGAAGGAGGCAAGCCGACTGAGGCAGTGTGATGCTTTGGGCAATGTTCTGCTGGGAGACCTTGGGTCTTGGCATTCATGTGGATGTTACTTTGACACGTACCACCTACCTGAGCATTGTTGCAGACCATGTGCACCCTTTCATGGCAACGGTATTCCCTGATGGCATTGGCCTCTTTCAGCAGGATAATGCGCCCTGACACAAAGCAAAAATGGTTCAGGTGTGTGTGTGTGTGTGTGTAAATTTATTGGAATGTGGGCTTTTATTTCGAAAATGTACTTACTGTCATACCGGAAGTTACCGTCGTCGGCCTGGGGCCAGCTAAATCATGGTGGTCAAAATGGATGACGGGTGTAAAAAGAAGACGGTGTCTGAACCCTTTTGAGCTAAAGGTAAACACATCGGGGGAAAAAAACACATTAGATGTTAAAAAAAATGTTTGAACCCAACAGTTTCCAAATATATTTAATGCGCCTCTAGACAAATGATATTCGTTTTGTATGTGCAGGTGATTTATTCATAAAGATAGCTAGCTAAATAAGCTGATCGAGCTAGCTAACGTTCCCCGCTGTTCAAATCACCAAAGTAATTGCACAAATTGTGTCTAGCGATGTAGCTAACTTTAACAGCCGGGCGAGACAGGTCAAATCTGTGCGGTGTGATATTTGAGAAAACAGAATTTCACTAGCCGGTATGAAAAGTACAGTAATAGCTACAATTTGAAGGCACTCTGCAATACTGCGAAGCAAATATAGCATTCTGTTGGAGATAACCGTTGTTCTGGTGAACCAAACGGCAATAACGCCGTTGGCGTGTTCTTTGCCTAACTTTTGCCTATTTGTTTTGACATTCAGCTTGCCGTAATCAGACTTAAACGAATTATTGACACGAAGTCTGAATCGTAGAACAGAAAATGTTAAAGGATTATTTACAAGCCTTACTGTCGATCAAACTTTATAATTGATCTCTTCCATTCCGGTTGTCTATTTACGGCCTTAATGGATGGGCGTTATCGAAACGGTGATGTGTAACTATGTGTTTGGCATGACCACACATGAATAAGCCTGGTTAAGGCTTAGACTATGATAACCTAGCTATATGCTACCAGCTCGGGGCTCCAGATTCACATTTTCTACTGGACCTGGTGCCCTTAACTTTTTTTTATTTTAGTCACACAATGAAAATACACCTGTAAGCTGTCTTACAATACTTTTAGTTTTATTTACGTTTCTTACCCCATTTCGGCGATTTTTATCAGCAACAGAAAAGTTTTGTGGTTGTGCGTCCATTCTGGGTTGCACATAAACGGTTATTTCACGAGAGCATATAAAAAAAGATTGTTAATTAGCGCATGGAAAGCTTATGAAACCGGTTCACTATAGAGAAAGGGTGTCCAATTGTGATTTTTCATGTATATGTATTTTTTCCAAAAAATTCTTCGTCTGTAGGATTCAATTGTTGTTGTTGTTGTTGTTGGTTGGAGCTTTATTCCGGGCAAGTAGGTTCCCGTGATTGTTAAAATTGTGGTCCAACGGAGATAGGGGCCAGAATCAGGCTTACATACCAAACCTCCCTTCTACTGAAATTGATATGTCCCTGCCCAGTTTTCCTTTAGCTCATTCTGTGCATCTTTAACTGTCTCTTAAATATCCCAACATTTAGACATAATCCTATTTTGAAAGGAAATTGATATCAGGTAGACATCAATATCATTACAACTAATTGGAGTTTTGTGCACACTGTCAGGTAGCCTTGCAGCAGCTAATTAAATTGCTGGCTAGCTAAGCTAACTAACCAGCAAGGCTTATTATTTAGCTATACTAACTATCTTAGTAACTAACTAGGCTAGCTATGCTAATTCACTAGATAAATAAACAAGCTAGCTTGCTAGGCAAATTCAGTTTGAACTGTCTTGTAGCTGCTTTTGACTAGGCTAGTGTATTTAAACTGATGTAATATGTTCATCTAGATATTGTCACAACTGTTTGAAGTTCCAACCATGCTGCCGACTGGCAGCCTAGGATGAGATGTATTTGTGCAGACAGTTTTTTGTGCCACACAATACTGTGAATACATCAGTGTTAGTACAAGCAGTTAACTACTTTTCAGACTGCCAGATACTACACCTCTTAAAGGGTATCTATCAGCTATCCTTAGAGTGACATTTGACTACAGATACATGTTTTGATTTGGGCGTGTTATTCTCTTACAGGTGCATTCAAGACGTTGTTGCCTGGTGAGTAGAACAATATGAATCCGCTAAGTTCAGAGAAGGAAGTCTTGATTGATGAAATCGAACAGAGCTTATTTACTTTAACCGAGGACAATTTACGTCACCTTTGTGGACGTGAAAAAGACTGCAAAGATGGATCCGAAATTAAAGCGATGAATCATCGCTTACTAAGGCGGAGAATCATGAAGGAAATGTGGGAAAATACAGATTCGATGAAGTCAGATGAGCGGGGCATGTCCTGGTTACTCCGACTGAAGGAGGACATCAGAAGGATACTGGAGGATGGTACCTCTTTACCCGTAAGTCGCAGCAGGGCTGGTGGCAATGTAGATCATGGTAGTGAAGACCGCACTGAACAATCTGAATGGTGTCCTAGCAACGGGTTGAAGCCAACTCCAGAGGAGGAAGTGAGTAGCGTGTGTATTTTGTTTTTACATTTGTGTTTTCCAGTCAAAATGTTTCTGTGTCTTCGTTTGATTCCTCTCTTTATTGACTCCTTGTCCTTGTGTGTTTCCATGACAAGCCACCGCAGCCCACCTCCGGCCTTCCCAAATCCCAGGGTTATCTTCCCTCCACTAGCCCCTTACTGCTGGGTCTGAAGAGGGTGTCTGTGCACCTGGTCGACTGCAGGAAAATGCTGGGGCAGAGTGACCATATTATACACAAGACAACACACTCTGATAAACATCCCTGCGGCTCGTCTAATGCTGAACAGCACAACAAAACTGTGTCAGAAATTAGGCCGGAATCTCATATCTGTGATCACTGTGGAAAGGATTTTGTTACAGCAATAAATCTACATGTACATGCACAATACCTTAAGAGATCGAGTGATTCCATGACTGCAGAGAAACCACACGTTTGCATTCAATGTGGAAAGGGTTTTTCTCAGGCTGGCAGTCTTAAGATACATTGGAGAACTCATACTGGGGAAAAACCGTACGTTTGCCAACAGTGTGGGAAGGGTTTCACTGAATCTGGGCCACTCAAAAGACACATTAGATCTCACACAGGTGAGAAACCTTTCCACTGCCATCGTTGCGGAAAGGATTTTATTGAATCTGGAGGCTTGAAAAAACACACCAAAAGAGCTCATCCAGGAGAGGAGGCAATGATGGTCCCTCAGAGGAGCATCCCAACAGGAGAAAACCCCTCTTACCATTGCTCCAAAGACGACTGTAGGATGAGCTTTGCCACCTCGCGCGAAAGGCGAGTACACCAGAGAAAACACATCCAAGAGAAGCTTCTTAGCACGCCTAATACTAAGCAACACAAGGAAACCCTCTCAGCAGATAGCTCCCATATCTGTGATCACTGTGGAAAAAACTTTACGGCAAGAAATTTAAAACGACACTTGCAGTATCTGCAGAGAAGCCGAAATGTCAAGAAATCTCATGTGTGTACTGAATGTGGAAAGGGATTCCCTCTGCCTGGCAGTCTCAAAAGACACCTGAGAACTCATACTGGGGAGAAACCTTATATTTGCCATCATTGTGGGAAGGATTACAACGATTCTGGAAATTTAAAAAGACACATTAAAACTCACATTGGTGAGAAACCTTACCACTGTTCAGACTGTGGAAAGAAGTTCCGTGTTAAAATAAGCCTGGAACATCACAGAGAAGTTGTTCACACAGAACACCCTCACCGCTGTGGTCAATGTAAGAAGACCTTCATAACTGTGGCAAGATTGGAATCACATATAAAAATAAGACACCCGCCAAATGATCCTCTCAAAAACCCACATGTGTGCTCAGAATGTGGAAGGGGATTTCCTATAGCTGCCCGTCTTAAATTACACATGAGAATACATACTGGGGAGAAACCGTATGTCTGCCCTCGTTGCGGAAAGGATTTCACTCAATCTGGACTCCTACAGAGACACATGAGAACGCACACAGGAGAGAAACCTTACCACTGCTCGGTGTGTGGAATGAAGTTTCGTTGTACGAAGACGTTACAACGGCATCACCAGGAGAACCACAAGGGGGAGACACTGGGGCCCATTCGTATGCACCAAGAGCCTCTTCCGTGCCCCCACTGTGAGGAGAAGTTCCCTACCAAGGCTCTTCTGAAGGATCACCTGCAGAAGACCCACAATAGTCGAGTACATTGTCCACAATGTGACAAGACCTTCTCCACTAAAGCTAATTTACTTGTTCATCAGAGGAAACACACTGGTGAGAGACCTTACCTTTGCCCTCAGTGTGGAAAGAGTTTCTCTTTGACTGGGAGCTTAAAACTTCATCTCAGGATTCATGCAGGTGAAAAGCCTTACCACTGTACTTACTGTGATAAAAGATTCACAAGTAAGAGCCACTGCAACCTTCACCTGCGAATCCACACTGGTGAGAAGCCGTACCAATGTTCTGACTGCGGGAGGAGGTTCCGTGACGGGAATGTCCTTAACAACCACAGGCGGACCCACACAGGAGAGAAACCGTTCCAGTGCCACGAGTGCAACAAAGCCTTTGCCCAGTTGAGCAGTCTGAAGAAACATCAGGAAACACACCGGTCTTCTCAGCCAGTCTCTGTCCAAAATCCCTTCCTGCCTCACAATCAGCCCCTCCCATATCCCTACCTGTCTCACAATAAGCCCCTCCCACAACTCTACCCACCACAGACTTCATGGTAACCTTGCCTTCAATTATCCAATCTGTATATATAATGTTAATTGCCTTGAGGAAATTAGAATGGAAGCATTTGAGTTATTTGAACACTGCCCAAGAGCCAAAGGGCCCATCGGCAAGTTATTTGAACACTACCCAAGAGCCAAAGGGCCCATCGGCAACAGTGACGGTTATTTTTAAAATAGAAATGTATCTACATTTGTAGTAGCTTGGTGTCAGTTGAGCTACATTGTAATCTGAAGTGTTTTCAGTCTTCTTTACCAGGTAGTTGTTTAGCAAACAGCACACTTTTCCTTTTGCGACATAAGAAAAATATAGTGAATGATAATATCATTGTAAAATTTAAAGTGTTTGTCCCATGATTTGAGCTGAAATAAAATATCCCAGGATTTTCACAAAAATTGATAATTGATGGTTATGGATGTTTAACCCTTGTAATGGATGTTACAGTTTCAAATAGATGTTCAATCATGACTAATTTCTAAATCAAAATATATACATGACATTGGTTGTAACGTCTACTTTATATTAAACACTGCCTCTTTATATTAAAGTAAACAAAATATATATAAATATTTTTGTATAAAACATTTTCTTAAATTGTGGCAATATATCGGCACCAATATTGCCATTACACTTTTCTGGAGATTGGATGAAGGAAATATGTTCTGTGGGGCAATCAATCGAATTAAAACAATGAGTTTTCAGATGCTTGATAAACCCTCTTCTCAACTCTCTCCATCCAAAGAAGCATACAATGCCAAAAAATATATATATTTAAAAATACACTGACAGATATTAGAGATGCATTTCAGAACATACGTTCCTGGAGAATCTTAGCCACGACACAAAAATTCACTTTATGAGAAGTCTAAAGATTTCAACACAGAAGAAGCTTGTGAAATGTGATTAATGAGTTTAAACGTGTTGATGTCTTTCTGAAGCTAAGATGATACGTTATAGTCCACTGCACCCACAATTGTTTTGAATGTTACCGGAATGGTATTAATACAAATATACAATATGAATACAATTATACAAGTGAATAATAATAATATTACAATATTGTTACATATATATTGTTGCAGGCTTTCGAAAGGCAGAATTTCACCCAGCAAATCTAGATGAGTAACGCAACAGTTTGGATAGCTAAGAGTTGCTAGGTCTTCCTAAGATCCAAAATGACACCAGGAAATTGGAGAGGAGAATACCTAAGATCCAACAACACACAAGATGATGTGTTTAGTCAATTACACAAAATGTAGCAAGTGGTCTGAATACTTTCTGAAGACACTACATATAGCTGTATAAATACAGATGTGTTTGCATATGTTAGTAGTTTGTTATTGCTATAGTATCAGTGTTTTGTGGAGTTTTAATTTGTTCAATCTGAAATGAGATATACAATCAGAACAGGGTGCCTCCTTATAGTCTGATGTACTGTTTTTCCAAATAAGTCCTTTTAGTTTATATTAAGTTTTTAATTTAACGTTTTGTTGGTTTATTTTTTTTTCAACTTTGTTTATGTTTACTATCAATATCATCCTGGAATCAGTTTGAAATAACCTGAAATAAATCAACGCCTTCGTTAACCATACTTTGGAACTGTGACAAACTTGACCAAAAGTTAATAAACACTATAATTTCAATCCCTTATATTTTTTATTTTCATTAATTGAAAATGAGTTAGAACTCTTCTCTGTTTGACGTCTAATACAATGTGCCATATAAACTTGAATCGCCAGCCCATACACAGGTTTATTTTGATGCTGTAGGAAGAAGGACCATTAATTTTGGCCTGGCACACTTGCTCAACATCATCCCAGATGCAGAAAACACTCAGGGCCGAGCCAATGAAAAGCCCCTGAAAGCCCAGGTTTGGTGACAGTCCTCTTCCTCAGCGTCATGGTGAAACTAAAACCTCGTTGCTCCTGGCTTTACCCAGAAAAGTGGGCAGATCAAAAATGAAAAGACCACACACACGCAAAGAAAACATTGTCTCAGCGTTGTCAGTTTGGCCTGTCTTAGTCACTACCAACTGAAGCCATGTCCTGGCTCCTTGAGCCCTGGCTGACATACATGCAAAACTCAACCACTACACTGTAAGAAATGTAAAAGGATTCATTAGGTAGATCAGCGCAGTGGGTGGTGCAAAGGACACACACACACACTTCCCAAATCACAGCTCACTGATCCTACTCTGCTGCCTGCTGTCTGTTAAGTGTCAGCAGAGCCACTTCATCTGTTTGTTGTTAAATATGTCTCTTTGTATCTATATTGCTTAACATGTCATTGTGAATAAGCTGGTATGGGAAACCATTCACTGCGGTGTCTTCCACAGTTCTTACTTAGCATGTGAAGAATTTACTTTGCTTTGACTGCTTGGGTCTGCCTAGCTGCCGAGTAGGCCCGATGGGCTTGGCGTCATGTGTTCGCCAGTGCTGCCGGAACCCCTGCTTGCGGACGAAGGCCCTCCCACACTCGGTGCACTTGTGGGGTTTTTTTCCGGCGTGGGTCCTGAGGTACACTTTGAGGTCAAACACTCTGGGGTAAGTCTTGCCACACACCGGACAGAGGAGACGCTTCTCGCCGGAGTGAGATCTTGTTTTTGTGTATTTCTGGGAAGTCGGGGTATTCCTTGCCACAAACTTAGCAGCTGTGAGATGTGACGGATGTGTCGCTCTCCCGAGTGTGTTCAGGATCTCCTGACGCCAAGGGACTGTGCTCACCGATGGACCAAGAACCAGGATGATCTCCTGAGGATGAGGTGCAGTTAGTGGAATTCCAATTTGGGGTGTGATTTGTAGCTCAAATTCTAACATTAAGAAGTTAACAGTTTTGTGTTTACTTGTCAATGATGACAAATCAATAATAATGGTAATAATAAAAATAAATATCAATTATAAAAATAAATAAATCAATTGAAATATAAACTGTTCTTACCTTTCTGATGCGTTTTTAAATTTCCTTTCTGGATGAAAATCATGCCACACATGGAGCAGTAGTATGGCCTCACTCCTGTGTGGGTTCCCCTATGCCTCTCTAGATATTAAGCCTGAGGGAATTCCTCACAGTCTGGGCAGTGATGAGTCAACTTTGGTCTCCATTGCATGTCTCTTGATGCAGAAAAACTCTTAACTCCTTCCGAACAATGAAGCCTCTGATTAATCTTCAGATAGCCTTTCTGAATGAAGCTCCTCCCACAGACTGAGCAAGGATGCTTCTCTCCAGCAAGTGACTTTTCTTGTGTTGTCAAATTTCTACTTTGAGTGAAACTCTTCTTGCACAGAGAGCAGGAGAAAGGTTTGTCTCCGGTGTGGGATCGCTGGTGTACTTTTAATAATGCTTTATGAGTGAACGTTTTTTTTACAAACACAGCAGGTGCAAGTCTTGTCTGCAGTGCCTGTCTTTAAGTGTCCTTCAAAAACTTCCATCGAGGAGAATTCTTGTCCACAGCAGCAGCTAATCTCGTCATTTAGGTTTGTTGTAATCTCTTCAGAATGTTTCTTTTTTTGGTATTTCAAGTTATCTTGATGATCGAAGCTCTTCCCACACTCGGAGCAGTTGTAAGGTCTCTCTCCAGCGTGTGTTTGCTGATGTGTTTTCAGAGCTTGTCCAATAATTAATGTCTTCTCGTAAACAAAGCAAAAGTAAGGCTTCTCTCCTGTGTGTATTTGAAGTGCTGATAATGCTTGGCAGTGTTTTCCACATTCTGGGCACGGGTGGGTCTTTCTCTGCCGTGCTCTGTGTCACTAGGTGTTGGTCAGATTCTCCTGATGTAGGGGCACTCTTCCTGCCTGCAGAGTGATGTATTTGACTCTACTGTGGGGATGAGACATGAAAACAATGGCATCAGGGGAGTCAATGTTTCTTATACACAACACCCGGTCTCCTATTGTTGGATTTGCATATAGAATATCCAAGGCTTTGTCCCTAATCATGCCAACTTATTTGCTGTGAAGACTACTACATTTAACCTGGGCCCATAATGGTCCCCATGGGGTTTTGGTCAAATCTAGTGCACTAGGTAGGGTGTAGGTTGTCATTTAGGTCACACATCACACCAGAGTTTAGCCTGACCACACCCACCTGTAACGTCTACTTGCCGGTCATCCTCTGTGACTACGATTTCAAACGCTGACGTTTCACTGTTGTCCAGGCTGGCAGTGACCCTCCCCTGACCCTGCGGTGCGTCCTCCAGGTCACTATAGTTACGGTCAGGACCCGGCGACGGCGCGGTTTGAGGATCAGCGGACAAGGATACGGTCGGGTCGAACCGCTCTTCCGACTTCTAGGATGGAAGATTGGCCGTACAACATTCCTAAAGGTAAACAGCATTACGAAACCACCCTAAAAACCATGGTAAATGTTTGGCTCGTTACACGGAAGTACACCTTGTTTAACAACTGTCCACCAAGGCAAAACTAATTACCCCAGCTGTTTACTATTTATTGGATTTTTATTTAACTAGCTGGAAGATGCATTGTGCATACCTGAAGCAGTTTGTGTAGCCAGCTAGTAAGGTACCTAGCCAGCTAACTAGTTACCTTACTTGAAAACACCTAGCCAGCTAACTAGTTACCTTACTTGAAAACAAAACCACACCAGAAAGCTACATATTGACTTAGCAACAATTTATTATACTCTACGAAATGCAGGGCAACTTGATTTTCTAACTAAGTTTACATAGCATAAAATAGATTTGTAGAACATGTTTATTTGATCTTGTCCATTGTGAATCAGTAGGCTACTAAAGCTGTCTAGTTTAGTTGTAACTCGTGATGATTGGAATGTGTTTGCATGAAATCTCGCCTCTACTTTATGGTAAGTAGCGACATAAACTATTATTCTATTTTCTTTTAAACATCTCTCTGGTGCATCGTTTTAAAATTTGGTTTGTAAATAAACGTTAATTAACTCATAGGTGAGAGCAACCCATCCAGGTACTTTGCCTTCGCGTCATGCTCCCGCCCCCTTTTGGGGGAAAACGGACCATTTAATTTGACTGGCGGTCAATACAAAATCCGACGTCTTTGCGAAGTAATTAATATAAAGTAAGAAAACCGTATTGCTTTTTAGCTATTCAGACCACATACACTATGGCCAGTCAGGCAATTATTTCATGTCATTGATCGGCAACGTTACCTAGAGAAAACTAAAGAAATTGGGGTTGAGGGTCCATTCAGTCTGCCTCCATCAAAGTGGACGAACAACCCGACCCAGTGGCCGGAGGTGTCATATCCTGACATGTACAACTACCTTATTGAATCTCCAGGTAATGTATTTATGACATCTGTCACTTTATTTTGCTATTTTGTCCAATGTGACGTTATTGTAAAGTAATTAAATCTAACATGTTTTGCAAGCTAGCTAGCACACTGCAACTATATGGTAGGCTACAACGTACAGTAGACTATAATTTCATCCTCATTCCTGTCACATACAGTTCACATACACATGCTCAAATATGCTCAATATCAAATCTTTTAAAAAAAATTTTTTAACTTCGATGTACAAAACATTACGCAGCAACTTTTAGGCATGGTGCCAGTAATATTTCTGTTGTCTTCTACACTTTTACAGCGCTTGTTTTCCCCCAAAAGGAGGCGTGGTCGTTCGAACGGAAGGAGAACGACGTGTGTCTTGCTCTCATCTATTGGCTTCCGACGTCCTGTTTATGGAGGTCTTCTGAATGCGCATTAGCGCCGGTTCGCTGTCTGGAGGATAAAGATGACACTACAGTTGGGGTTTAGGAACTTGTTCAGGTCTAACAAATAGCTGGGGTCACCTATTAATTATTTAAGATATATCTATCTCCATCCGTTTATTTATACATTACACTGAGCCGCTAGGATACACGTACAGTGGTTACTGTTTTGATCTGAACACGGTAGTGCGAACGCTGTCACCTCCTTCGGTAGTCTGGTAGTTGGGGCTTGGACACCAAACCGTGCACGCTGTATATAAAGCAAATCTTTATTGACACAAACTCATAACGGCATGTATCACATACAGCCCCAAGGCAAGGACACCTCCCCTCACCTGACCAGTGTTTTAAAGAGCACACGTGGTAAGAACAGCACGGCGACGGCACAGCACACAGTAAATGGTAATACCACGGCACACAGTGAATGGTAAAAGCACGGCACACAGTGGAAGGACTCCTTATGTCCAAGTACCAGGCTACCCATCCCAACTGCAGTCCAGCCCACTGATCTACTCGAGCTGGAGGCTGGCCGCCTACGATAACACATGCCAAGCTCCCCGGGTTGACGAGACCCCTCCCTGGGGTCTGGGCTTGTGCGCCCTGGTTGTACCAGTCGC